>JAGDQP010041387.1:6790-16924 GCA_022664845.1 Lepisma saccharinum | reverse complement strand
TTTTCTTTAATGTTTTGATTTTTGCAGATCCGCTACCAGTTAGGGCTGCATGCGGCATCACAGTTTACCAGTGACAACGCTGCGGCTTAATGACTATGACCATTAAACAAACGGTTCCGGCGTCGCCATTTTACCATCCGTTTTGTCTTATCTTCCCTGTCATTAGCCCATCAGACGAGTTCATTGCTCGACGTCTGAAAGAAAAACAGAATCAAACAACTCCACGCGCAATCAACAACGGTGGCTGTCAAGTCATTCTGTTTTTGCCAGCGTTATACAAAAAAACAAAAAAACTTTTTAACAAGGTTACATGAATTTAACACAAAAACAGGTGACTAATGTAACAAGAAGGACTGGATTGACAATGCTTTTCTTAACAATGCTTTACAATAATCTAGTGTTTTTACTTCTGAACTTCAACTAAGAAAATAAATCTGATACTACTGTTATCTGTTTAACTGAACTGTATTAACGGTCTTCAGGCAACTTGGTTCGGACATAGGATATGGAAAGAAATAGAGCTTAGTTTTCAAGGCACTATCCCGGTATTGGCCTGATATGACCGAAAAAGTTCCTGGGAATAATTCAGTAAAGAGGCCGGTCGGTGGGTTCGAACCAAAAGCTTCCAAAATTGCTCGTAATTCCTCATTTCTAGCATAATTAGGCCCAATCAATGTGAAACAAATTGTGAGAACTTTTGAGACAGAATGCTTTATGACTTAATATCCTCAACATTACAGAACATAATTCTCGCTGATCAAGTTAGAATTTCAACATGTCATAAGAGCGCATACACTTACATTTTAAAACACACTCTTGAAGTTCCGACAGTTTTAAAATTTCCCATTCCATACCGTTCAATATTTCGATCCTATCACATTACATTGAGTGTATGTCGCACTCTAGAGGATTCCGCTAAATATTGGATGTCACCGACACGACTTCCCTCCGAATTCAATTTTGTATATTACGTCTGCACCACAGAAACCCAAACGTCACATGATATTAGTGTGATTGCATAAATCCCAGGCGCTAACATCTCTGAACAGCTGGTTACTTCCTGCGTTACATGTACAAGAACACGTATGGGAAACAAACAAGAACACGTTGAGACAAAAGCTGCGAAATACGAAAATAATAATAAAACTTTTTAAAGACATACTTTTCTTAAACAATTCGTACTAAAAAGTAAAAAAAAATGTTTATGCATGACTAAAAAGAAAAGCATGGGACGCGCTCTCATATACAGTCACTTCATAAATTCTTGGATTGGCTTTTCTTTTTAGTCATTCATAATTTTTTTTTTACTTTTTACTACGAATTGTTTTAAAAAAAGTATATCTTTAAAAAGTTTCATTATCATTTTTTTTTTCGAGTTATTTCGGTATTCGGATACTTTTTCTCAAGCTGTTTTGTGACCCAAATCCTAAAGTATTCTGCAATCAGTCAAACCCAAGATCGTTGTAGGCTAGTATTTATTTTAGGATAAAGCAGTCCATACTAAAAAAATATTAAAATATGCTTTTAAATATAAACATAAAAATACGGAAATATATGAAAGTAACATTGGAACATTGTATTGTCACTCGACTTAAGTCGCTGTGCAAAATTTCATCATTGTATGACGTCGGGAAATGAGTTAAATTCACGTTGCAAGATTTGAGAACACCATGAAGCATTGTGAACTAAAGAACAGAATGTCATAAAAGGAAATTGGAAACTTTTCATATGTAAATGTAGAAAAAGCTAATGAAGCCCGCCGGATACAAAGACTATGTAATGAAACAATACGAAGAGAGAGCAGCTTCATATCATAACTTGGTTTAGGTCTGAACATTTCATGAGTAAGTTAGATAAAAGGATAAAATGAATTTTATGAGCGATAACAGCACTAGAGTAAGTTAGAAACGTTAAACCTAATCTAGATATTTGAAATAGTTTCGTAAAATCTTTGTCCAGTCGCTTCTACTGGATCGATTTGTGTGTGTGTGTGTGTGTGTGTGTGTGTTTTAATGTTCCTAATTACGACTAGATATGTTATGAAGTATTCGCAATTCTCTCCTCCTTATCAACTTAGAATAAAACAGAAACTCAATTTCCTCCCTATATATTTCTTACGGGAGGGAATCATTTCTGCAGAACATTCGTCCAGTTGCCCAGCCGTTTCTACTGGACTGATTTCCATTCACTTTTTTTTAATGTTCGTATTTACACATAGTTATGTTATCAAGCGGCAGTGGCTCTTGAGACCGAGGCTCTGGCTTAGCATTCGGGAGCCCTTGGGTTCAATCCCAGCGGCCGACTATCCAGACTGAGGTTTTTCTAAGGATTTTCCTTGGTCACACCAGGTAAATCCCAGGATGGTACCTTCAAATTAGCCTTGATGGTACCTTCCCACTTCCTTTCTCCTCCCCTAACCGGCCTGAGACTTAGATGCTTGAAGGCGATAAATAAAATTTAAAAACATAGATATATTATGAACTATTCGCATCCCTTTCCTTCTAGAAGCTCTTGTGGACCCGCGCACACAATAGTCAAGTGCACTCTGTTAGTCGGGTCTGGCACTAACGTATAAAGAGCGCTCGAAACCCGCTATGTCTTAACTGCTTCCATTTATTTTTCTCATAACGCTTCTCATTTCGAGGCGAAAGGTACACGGTTCGATACCCTATCCGACTAAATTTTTTCTGGCTTCATTTTTTAAGGAACATCAAGTTTTCTTCGCTTATCTATATTTAAAATAGTTTCAAAATCATTATTTTTTCTCCTGTCGCTCAGCCGCTAGTAGGTACAAATGTGGGAGCTCAGCCAGACGAACATCCATTTGCTAAATTTTCCATGTAAAAAATTGGTAATGGTGTGTATCCGTCAATGTGTTAAAGGAAGCCATATTCTATATGGTTTGCCACCCTGTATCATCTCAGAAACTAATAGCATCACTGACACATACGGAAAGGATATTATATCATCTTCAGCTATTAAATTCAAAAGTTTTGATCAGCCTCCAGGAAGATCAAAATTCTACTTCAGGGTAAATTCTGTAATTACTGAAGGTGAAACCGAAATTCTACAATATCCCACTGAACTTTTGGACAGTTTAGACACGAGCGGATTATGACCATATATTGTAGAACTAAAAGAAGATTCTATTGTGATATTATCAACGAAATTGAACCATAAACCTCATAATAGAGGTCTCTATGAGGCCTATGCTTGAACGTTGAACAAGGCTTACAGAATGGCATAAGATTAATTCTTCACAAAACATGTGATAACTACTTAGATCTACAAATTATAACTAGGATTACACTACTTTTCCATTTTCTTTCGAAAGAATACAGTTTCCAATTCAATTAGCATTCTGTATGACAATAAATAGGACTCCAGGGCTAGCTAGCCTTCGATATTATAAGCATTGCCTGAAACTCTTTTCAGTCATTGCCAGTTGCATGTAGCAGTATCGTGTGCGAGGTCTTCTGAGAATGTAAAAACTGAACCAAAACCAATAGATCGACGTACCGCTAACATTGTTTGGAAAGAAGTCTTGTAAATTTAAAGATTATATTATGTTTATTGTTCTATTTTCTCTTCTGTGTTTTGTCCTTTATTATACAACATTCTTCTTTTCTAATACTTCATTATTACCTCCTTTTTTATCTATGCAATTCCCTTATTTTACAATACTGGGGAGCATCACGAGTACTCTAGTCATGTTAATTATCTTAACTATTAATAAATTATCTTAGTTTATCATCTCAAACTACTTTAGTTTTCTTTCATATTTTAATTTTCTTTTCCAAAAATACTGAAAAATAAAATAACATTGACTTAAATCATTTCCGAACGGAAACAACGTTAATTTCAGCTAACGAAAAGCATAATTATATTTTACCCTAAAGGAATGATCTTGTTTTAGATACACACAATTTATTCGAGTCAAGATAAATTTCTCGAGAAAATATTAGTTATTGTCCATAGCAAACAGAATGAAAACGCCATGATAATATTCACGCTACAATCTCAATGAAAAAAAAATATAATAATAAAACTTTATAAAAACATACTTTTCTTATACAATTAGTAATAAAAGATAAAAAATAATTTTGTCTATGCATGACTAAAAAGAAAAGTATGGGGCGCGCCAATAGAAGAATTTGTAAAGTGACTGTATATGAGAGTACTTCATGCTTTCTTTTCAGTCATGCATAAATAAAATTATTGTTTACCTTTTAGTACGAATTGTTTAAGAAAAGTATGTCTTTAAAAGTGTTTTATTATTACATTTTTGGAGTTATTTCTGTGTTCGAATACTTTTTCTCAAGCTGATCTTATCATTCAAATCCTAAAGCGTTCTGCAACTAGTCAAACGCAACATCGTTGCGGGCTAATATTTATTTTAGGATAAAGGAGTTCTTACTAAAGAAATATGCTTTTTAAAATATATAAATATAAAGAAATATATTAAAGTAACAATGGAACACGATATTGTAACTCGACATACGTTGCTGTGCAAAATTTCATCATTATGGCGTCGGGAAATGAGTTAAATTAACCTTGCAAGATTTGAGGACACGATGAACCATTGTGAATTAAAGAAAAATATGTACACAAATAATTTTAAAAAACTTTTTAAAGGCATACTTTTCTTAAACAATTCGTACTGAAAAGTAAAAAATAATTTGTTTATGGATGACTAAAATGAAAATTATGGGGCGCGCCAATTCAAGAATTTATAAAGTGAGTGTATATGAGAGCGCGTCCCATACTTCTCTTTTTAATCACGCAAGAACAAAATTATTATTTTCTTTTTAGTACGAATTGTTTAAGAAAAGTATGCCTTTAAAAACTTTCTTTTTAGTTACTTCGGTATTCGAATACTTTTTCTCAAGTTAATGATTTGTGACCCAATTCTAAAGTATTCTGCAACCCGTCAAACTTTTCGTCGTTGGAGGCTAGTATTTATGGTCCGTATTAAAAAAATATTAAAAATGCTTAGAAATATACGAAAGTAACAATGGAACATTGTACTGTCACCCAACTTACGTCGCTGTGCAAAATTTCATCATTCTATGAACTAACTCGCAAGTTCATCGCCGGAGTAACAAACATTCGTCATTGGATTCTATCCTGGGCAATATCAAGCCAGTTTTCATCACGAACACCTACTTCTCGAAGATATCTTCTAAGGTCCTCCCAACGACGTCTCGGTCTTCCCAATGGCCTCCTTCCATCCGGCCTTTCAACCAGGATAGAATATAATCTTCGTTTTTCTCCCATCCGAGCTACAGGGCCTGCCCACCTTAGTCGTCGCGATTTCATTATTTTTACATCTGGTGAATCGTAGTCCGTGGAGTTCTTCATTATGCAGTCTCCTCCACTCTCCAGTCATCTCGTCCCGTTTCGGCCCGTATATCTTTCTCAAAAGCTTATTTTCAAATACACGTAATTTATGTTCATCTGCTAGGGTCGTACTCCAACTTTCATCATTCTATGACGGCGGAAAATTAGTTAAATTAACATTGCAAGTTTTGAGGACACCATGAAGCACTGTGAACTAAGGAAAAGAATGTAAAAATATATTATGGGTCAGCAATTTTAGTTGGAAGGTTAATGAAAAAGTATTGAAAACAACAAAAGAAAGTATATAACAAGTGGTTATCATACTTAAACTACCAAAGAGACTTCTTAGACATTTTTAACAGGGCCAAGAAGTCAATCAGCTTCAGCAATCAGCTTCAAAACTTTAAGGGGCCGTTAGCAATCAATGTGATCCCAAGATTGTACGCAATTCAAGTTTCTATGTTTCACAGCCACCTAAAAGTTTTTTTTTATTACTTTCGTATTGCCTAAAATTTTGCTTCCACTTAACATTGAAATCTGAGGCAAATTTGAATATAATTCATTGTGCATCTTTGAATATAAGTGTGCATCTTGTTTTAACCCTTATCCGGGAAACCAGTGTCTGATAGCTGTTATTTTTTAATGTATTTTTTTTACACATTCACTGAGCAACCTGAGACTTTTTTACTTTATTTCTTTACTCAAAAGTTGTATTTCCTGTAATATAATCACAAGAACGGCACATTAAAAAATAACTTAAAAGAGGATTTTTTTTAAAAAAAAAACAACCTTTTATAAGATGCACTAAAAACTAAAAAATATTAAATTGAATTAATCCCATGAATCGGAAAATAAAAGCGTGGGTGATCTTTGATATTATGATAAGGTAAGCAAGAGCACCCACGCTTTTATTTTTCGATTCATAAGATTAATTCAATTTATTATTTTTTACTTTTTGGTCCATCTTAAGAAAGCGTGTTTTTAAAAAAATCATTTTAAAATATTTTTTATGTATAATAGATGAATATTAAACTCCCTGCGAGATAGGCAACCCAAAGTGCATAAAATAGTTGTGGTGTTGCGTGCATTTAAGGATAATTTCGAATTCTTTTAATTAATTAATTACAGTTAACTGGCTTATTTTGTCGTATATCTAATGATTGAATATTATTCCCATCGGAAGCAAGCAAGTTTACAAAGTTTCAAATAAATCGGATGATGGGAAGTGAGTTAAAATCAATTATAAGATTTGTAACAGAGATGATTACAGATCAAGTTAATACAAAGCGTGTAATAAAAATAATTTTAATTTTAGTTACGGAAACGGCATGCAGCTTTCATCAGACACTGTGCATGAAAACATGTAAGGATAAGGTGACCAGATTTTTAAAGCAGCAAAACGGGACATTTATGTAACTTTCCTAACGAAAAAACGGGACAAAATAAAATTCAAGGTAAAACGCAAGAAATTCACTGAATAATATGTGCAGATTTGAGAAAATGCATACCGTATATCTTTTACTTGTAAAAGTATTCTTCGTGTACCCCAACGAGGAGGAATCCTTTAATTTTTAGCTAGTAGTCGAGCAAAATAGAATTTTGTGTTATTTGTTTATTAATATTATAAGTTATCATCATGTTCATACTTCTATCAAAGTATTTGATTAACGTTTAAACAATTTTTCAACGGCTGTGTTTTTGTTTGTTTTAACCATTGAACGTCTGTGTGAAAATACTCATTCGTACTGAACATTTCAAAGGTATTCTTGCAAGAGAGAGAGAGAGAAAGGAGGTGCGTGCGATAAAGTTGGTATAAAATATGATCCAAATGAGACAGGCGTACGATACTCTTATGTTGATTGGGCGGCAACAACCAAAGTGAGGTGTTGAGTTGCAGAGACAAACGTGTATTTTGCGATAATTCTGTGACGATAAGTAAGAGATTTCAGTGATGCTGACATCAACAAATTCAAATTTGATACTCTAATTCATACAATTGTCAAAAAAGGGGTCATTTTAGAGTCCCATTTTACGTCTGAAAAAAGTCGGGCCAGAGGCTAAAAAAAAGGTACTGTCCCGGCTAAAACGGGACGTCTGGTCACCTTATGTAAGGAGCGACTATACTTCGCTTAGCGCCAGTAGATGGTTGATGTGACGTCGGTCTTGGGAGAATAAATAGTTCTGGAAGTAGCGTGAGCAAAGGGAGATAATCATAAAACGTCTAACCTTACAACTAATGCGGCTCCGCTCGCTTATACTAGCTTCATATTGGATATCTATGAAGCATGTACGATATGATGAAAATGCAGAAACAAGCTCAAGGGTTTATTTGTTCATAAGTAGTAACAAAACAGTTATGCTGTGAAAAGAATAAGGTATCAAGTTGACCTAGACTGGAATTGAACCCCAGTATCCCGGTTAGCTATACAACCCTCTACGACTGAACTACCGGTGCAGCTGGAAGCAAATGCTTTCAAAAGAGTATTTGCAGTAAACATACTGTAATTTACAACTTGATTTATAGATGGTAGCGCGGTTGCTGACTTCCCTTCCTAGGATTATTTACTTTCCTGATACAGTTATTTGTTGTGCGATTGAGATTACTTCAATCGCCAGATGCTTATGTGTTAAAAAAATGTTACCTTTCAAATTATACCTTATTAGTAGTAGTATTTCTACTGCATTTTCCTACTTTGAATCTATGAAAACCGAAGAATTGTGCAGTTATTTGTCATACCCCCAATGGTACAGTACAATCCTAGCCCATATAGCAAACTACACGTAATGCACTTGAATAACCTATTGTTCCGTTCAATCTCATATTCACAACTTACTCCATGAATGGAGCAACGAAGCTTTCCAATGCGTTTGTGCCGTTTGAGATTTGCCCTACGCTAGAAATACATGTTTACTTAGCCGGCCGGGTGGCCGTGCGGTCTGCGGCGGTAGGCTAACGGCTTGAAGGTCCCGGGTTCGAGTCTCGGCAGGGGCACGATAGCTAAAGAGCCAATCGTGACGGATCGAAGTCCAAAGTTACTAACTAGACTGACCCATATAAAAATAAAGTTTACCAAAGTTTTTACATGTTTACTTAGCTATGTTTCCAGGCCATCAATATCAATATAGTCATCAAATAAAACTAGTTATTTTCCTTGTGGAAATTTAGCCTGTATTCGATGTTCCTTTTATAGCAAAAACTGTGTTAGGCATAGCATTTGCAAGACGTGTTTTTCTTAACAGTATGAAAAACATTTGTACAAGTAGGTAGTGCTACTATTCTTACGTATTACTACTAGTAGAAATAGAAGTGACACTAGTAGTAGCAGCATGGATGTACGTTAACATAATTATGATATAATGCTTTCACGAACATTTGTAGGGTTGGCAGTAGCTCAGAGAACCCACCTCTGTTACATGGGGTCGCAGGTTCGATCTCAACTGCTCCATGTGTGATTGGCTGCGAATATGAACTGTGCGTTTACGTTCCTCTCGTTATTTCAGTTTTCTTCCACTTCATAGTTCCACAAGTTTTCTTATTTTTATTGCTTCCGACTATCATCGTCTACTTTACGTTACGTATAGACACATGACGTTAAAATGAAACCTTCCATCTTATAAACTGTAGTAATATTGCACTGTCGACAGTAGTGAGGTAGGTTATTTTGTTGTCGTTACTCACCTTATATTTATCACAATACAGGTCAAAATTGACAAGTATTACAATACATTCTCTATTGGCAGGTCAACTTGACGAAGAGTTTATTTTTCTAATTATTCGAAAGATCATCAACATTTTTTTCTACTGGTATCCCCGAACTGTTTCAAACAAGAGGCTATATCTATTTGCCTATCTGCAGACTACTGAATTGACAATTGAAGAAAACTGGTGTAAGATAAGTTGTATCTCCCTTCTGGCCGATATAGCACCTTGTTCGAAATAGCCCCGGACTACCGTAATTAATACAGTCCAATTTTGATAGAGGGCTAGAAAGTGCAACAAAATCAAGTACTAATACCGGTCACTATCTCAAAATGATCATAATTATTACAAAATTCAGGAGTGTCTGTTAGACACTCGTTGCCCGGTTACGCTACAAAACGAGCTTGGGGTTAAGTAGTCAAGTCGTGTGAAAAACACAAGCCACACTTACCTATACAAGCTTACTAGGACAACCTTGTCTTATTTATTATTCTGCAAGTTTCCGGTAAACATTTCAGAAGGTCTGCAGTTTGGCACGGAAAATATGTTAATGGTAGTATACAATTCGTTTTATTGGAGGTACAGAAATGCTTAGTTGAAATTTACCCACATCTGACTAGTTACCTGGACAAGCTTAATTCACAGTTTCCTGAAACTTATTTTTCTGAACCCGAATATTGTAAGTGCAGCAGAAAACTAGGTTGCAATAAAACAGACTTGGAAGGAGGTAAAATCCACATTCAAATACTTTTCGCAAACCACAAATACCGAAAACTGGAAATGCAACTGTTCCAGTGTGTAGTTTTCTATATATGAAGAATACTACAATTGTGGAATATGATTAAGGTCCATTCACACTTGAATTTAAAGTTGATGACTTCTGTTATAAGCCAACCGGACCGAAAGTGGCGAAATATAGTAATAGCCAGACAATACTTACTTGTTTTACTTTGCTTTTGCTTGTCCCGGGGGAGAAATGCATTACATTACCAAACCAACCTTCTAACCAGTAAGACAGTGCCGATAACCAGTGGTGTTGCCGATAAAACTACTAAACTCAAAAAAGGTTCTAATAAAAACACTGCCATGGAGTA
>JAGDQP010041385.1:3686-16925 GCA_022664845.1 Lepisma saccharinum | reverse complement strand
ATGAAACTCGATGTTATGCATGCTTGTTGGGCCGAAGAAAGATTCTTGCAATCATAATACCACTAATTAAGTATTAATTTACAGATGATTTAAAAGTACATTCTTTATTTAAATGTACGCACTTTATATACAATTTCTCGCTCTTCTTAAAGCCATGTTGTTCACTGAGATTCTAAGTAAAGATTGATACCAGAACAGTAGATCTACAGGAAGAATTCAGACCTGAAGCAGCTGCATAACGAAATTGTGTTTGGGAATAACAACTTTCTCAACAGAAACTACCTTTACTCGAGACCATGGTTTAAATTAGTTTGTCTAAAGTGAACGGATTTGTATATCTGTATCTATTTACAAGAAATGCAGTCTATTTTTCTAGATGGAACACAATTACACGAAATAAGCTTGAAATGAACAGGCAGTATGCTATAGTAATTGGTAGTTTGCATTCTTATATTTACCTTAAAGAGATTTTGGTTGGTTTTTTACATTATCGTGTTTAGTTGTAAACGAATTCAAATAATTGTTGCTGGATGATTTATAGTTTCTTCGTAACAATAGCCTACAACAAATAACGTATTGTTGTTAAAGCAATTATATCAAACAAGTTATACAACAACGAGTTGTGAAAGTTCGTTCAAAAACGAGCTCCGCATGACTGCTAGCAATGGAAAATCTTCCTAATCTTCTAACTGTTAACATACACAGAATAAGAATGGTAATATTTTAAGTCTTTGAAATTGATGTTATAAAGAGTTAGTCTATGAACAATATTCATTTCAATAAGTCTATAGTTCATTCATATATTCCCTGTTTCATTCATATATTCCCTGTAACATCGAGATCCATAAGATCCATATGGAGATCCATATGTACCATTCGGTTTACTTTAAACAAATTCATATAAACCATCTTGGCAAATTTACAGGTCTCTCGTTGTGTGCAGGTTGTTGTGTGCAGCTCCTGGATTCTTAAAGAATAATTATAGTTGCAGCTTGAATTACAGCTACATTTTTAGTAGGAAAGTATCTAATCTTCCAGTGATCAGTGAACACCAATCTTTTTACTGACCTGAATCAATATTAATAGGAATATTATTATATATTTTCAATGTAAACAAAGAAAGTGACGAGTGCCTGATTCGAACAGAAAATGTATGTGTATATTATACAATTTGGTGTTAAATCTTTTGAACAGTGATTTGGAGGTAGAAGGGTTATTTAGTAGCCGTCATTCAACGTAATCTTGAAGGATTATATATAATTTCAGCCTAATTCTGTGAGTTATTTGGAATTTCACGGCCGCCATTTGCATTAGCAAAGTTTATTTTGGCAATCGATACATCGACCGCAATGTGAAATAACTGATTGATATCACATTGAACAAGGAATATTTGTTGTTAATGTTTTGGGACCCATGTAATGTAGCTGGTGTGACCATTGACCAATAGTTAACTAATTGAATTGTGGTGAATATAGTGAATCACGACCAAGTGTGTGTTAGTGGCCACAATTAGATGTGAGAGTGGAATGGTTTTTGCGCTTAATATTTTACGACCTATGCAGTGAAGCTGGTATGACCATTGACCAACGAGTTATTCAATTAGATTGTGGTGAATGTTATGAAATATGACCAAATGTGTATTCGTGGTCACAATTAGATGTGAGTGAAGATTGGTGGTTACTAGTTTTATTAATAATTGCGACCTAATTATAGTGAGATCAATCACCAATTATCTACATCTGTGATATATTCAGTGGTTAAATTGCTTATTAGTAGTTATTGTTCATATCCTTAAATGTGTATTAGTAGAGTTAACTGCTCAATCATATCTGTTATTTTAATTTACATAAATTTACTTGCGTATAATATTGATTTGATGAAATCTACTTAGTGACCAAAAATCACCTCCATCCATCTACATACTTGTGGAAAATTTAGTGAGGAACTTTTGTTATTTTTCTTTTCCTCTTTTTGCCTATTGGGGAAAGTGTATGTGGATGCTATGAATACACGAATTGATTTCAACACTTGATTTTGAACCTTTTCCAGTTCATAGCTACTCTAATTAAAATTGGTACACTGTGCATCTCTCTTATAGATGTGTTTGTTCGTTGCTATGATAACTATATAAGCTATGATTAGCCTTTCCTGTTGATCTAGCGTTAATAAATTAAGAGAAGCGATATAACAGTTATTATATATAAGGTTTTAGGGTGCGTCTGTTCATATTTTAAAATAGCTCACAGCACCCCAAATCAAGGTACTAGTAAGCTGAAATTCTGTGATGCCTTCAATGTCGTAGAATTCGATAGTCCTGTTTCAACTGAAGGTGCAGTGGACTCGGGTCACTCTGTCCTTAATAAATCTTTTATTCAAAGAAACCTCTGTATTAGTGACGATGAGAATGATGTAAAAACTGATATAATGATTTATCACGACGATTCTATCAGAATGCTGGAGGACTTCAAGGAGGTATTGACGTCGGATGTAGTAGACGTGTCACAAATGTGCAAGGGATGTGTATACCGAAACAACATCCGCCAAATTTGTTTTTGATGTTGATTTCAGTCGTCCTAAGGTATTTAGTGATGCATCAACAACTACCGAAAATACTCTTTTTGTGTGCGATGCATCTACAATTACTGAAAATACATCTTTTGCATGTGATGCATCTACATATACTAGGATTGACCTGTTAAGATCTGTTACTGTGTACGACCAGAGACTGGTTACCCATGACAGTGTGGCAGACAAGGATTTACGGATTGGACTGGATGACAGTGTAAAATTACCGGACTATTGTACTGAATTCTTCAGGGTTAAATGTGATCAGCTAAGTAAAAGCAACGTAGACTTAGTTGCAGAAATTCAACTTCTTCAAGAGAGATTTGATATGGAGAAATCGGCATATATTAAATCCCTTGAATAAAGTAGGAAGGAAATTCAGTCTCTTCAATGTTTAGTGAATGAACTGTATAAAATGATTTCTGATTTAGAAAATGACTTGAAATATAAAGACTTACCGTTAAAACAAAGCTGTGGAACTACTCCTATAGTTAGTGACTGTATTGTTCAAACGGGTGAATCCCTATTACTTAGCAATGATATTGATAAAGTGTCAAATAATGCCACAAGTGCACCTCTATCGAGATCTATTCGTAAGAATCTTTATGATCAAGCGTTTTGTGTACAAGAGTCCAACAAAAATATACAAGGGAACAAGGTACAAGGGTTCAAAAGTCCTTCAATAGTACAAAGGCCCGTTGAAGCACTTACCCATGGTAATTTAAGGTCATTTGACAAACTTCTAAATATTTTAGCTAATTGGAAGCCCAAAAGCCTACGAATAGTTGCTGATAGTCATGGAAGGGGACTATGTTATTTGTTGTCTATTAAGAGTTCACATAAGGTTTCAGGTATTATTAAACCTGGTGCTAAGTCTAATGAGGTGCTTAAAGATCTTATTAATTCCAATAGGTCACCAGAAACAGACAAGGTCACAATAATTATAGCAGGATCTAACGACAGGTATTGTAATGAGTCAAGAAACTTTTTGAGAACATTTAAAAGTTACCTTGCGTCATGTTCGTATTCGAACATCGTAGTATGTACTTTGCCAATCCGTTATGATCTACCGGCTTGGTCAGCCATTAATGTCGAAATAAGGAAGGTAAATTGTGAAATTCTTAAATTAAGGAAATATTTTCCTAATTTATATGTAGTGGATATAGGAAATATAGGGAGGAGATTCCATACACGCCAGGGATTACACCTCAATGCCCTGGGGAAGGTTCTTGTTTGTCAAAGTATTTTAATAATATTGCGGGGTATTCTTCAGGGCAATGATGATGGAAAAAATATTGGTCTTCATTGGAAAATCCAGGGAAACTCCTAATGTCAGCCGCTGCAAATTCGCTGCGGCTACGTTTATCAGGTATTAAACCTCAATTAATTTCAAATGTTGATCACACTATTGACCATTTAAAAGGAGTGTGTTGCAATCTCAAGGACCAGTGTGTTGATAATTCATTTATTTTTATTTTGCATTTTAATATACAATCTATAAGGAATAAACTTGGAGAATTAGAAATTATTTTACAGGATATACCTGGTCACATTTTGTGTATTAATGAACATTGGTTAAACTCCTATGAAATTGCCATGTACATCCCTAGAAATTATATTTTAATTAATTATTATTGTAGAGAGGATTTTAAATGTGGAGGGGTTGCCCTATTCCTGAGAAAGGATTTTAACATAGAATATGAAGTATTGGATTTATCTAACCTGTGTGAATCTAAAACGTTTGAAACTGTTGCTATTAAGATGACTAAATTAAGAATCATTTTAATTTCAATTTATCGTTCAGCTGACTCGAGTTCTGACATTTTCTTAGACAAACTTGATTTACTTTTTAATGTGTTAAAGAGTTTTTCACAATATAAGCTCATTATTATAGGGGATATCAATATTAATGTTCTAAAGAACTCCAGTGATGTCAATAAGTTTAAGAATGTATTGAGCTCTATGAACTTGATTTATCTAAATAATTTGCCCACTAGACAAGAGGCATGTCTGGATAATGTTATAACTGATGCAGATTCTAAAGGAATGTCCTGTGGTACAATCGAACCAAAGATATCCGATCATCTTGGGGTTTGGATGATTTGCGAAACTTTGTCTTGCATTAATTCCCCTAAAAATAGTATTGTTAATTTTAAATTTAGACAACTTCATATAAGTAATATTATAGCCTTACGCAATTATTTATCTTCTATTGATTTTGATTTATTATTAAGTTCGTGTAGTGATATAGACTCTGCTTGGGCAACATTTGTTGGATTATTGTGCGAAGCTATACTGAAAATATGCCCGTTGGTATGTAAGAAAGGGTTTTATAATGATATTCAAAAGAATTATCCATGGTACTCCGCACACTTACACAATATAAAAAAACAATTATTTCATTGTTACATCCAAATGAAAAACGGCAACATGGAATATTTGACTAAGTATAATAACTTGAAAAAATTTATAGACAGCAAATTTCAAAAGCAAAAATTAATTATAATGAATCGGTTATAGAGAAGTCTAAAAACAAGGTCTGGGCAGCGTGGTCGATTATCAAGAAAGAGATTTCCACACTTTGTCGTAATGAGTCTAGCGAAATCTCTGCTGATGATTTCAAAAGTCATTTTGAAGGTAATATTTCCTTACAAAGTAATACTTCTTCTTACGATCCAATTGAAAGTAAGTATTTTTTTAAATTTATGCAGAGTGAAGGACGAAAAATTTACATTTTTCAACATCACCCCAGCTACTATCATTCTTGCCACTAAGAAAATGAAATGCAGTCGTTCTGAAGACAGTTATAGTATACGACTCATTTAAGCATTCTTAAGCATACGACTGATTTAAGCATTCTTAAGCATACGACTGATTTAATAAATTCACCCCTCTGTAATCTAATAAACAGTCCTATTACACAAGGAAATTTTCCTTCTATATTAAAGAATATAATCATTGTACCAGTTTACAAGAAAGGTGATAAAAAGGATCCAAATAACTTTCGCCCAATTGCTCTTACTCCTATAATATCTAAGGTTTTTGAGTATGTATTGTTGCAACAATTGAGTGCATATTTCAACGCAAATAAACTTTTGAATGATTGTCAGTATGGGTTTAGGCCAGGTTATGGGACGATTGACGCTGTAGAGAAAGTGGCTAGTGAAATATACTAAAACATGGATCAACGAAAGATTACTTCTGCTTCGTTAATTGATCTTAGCAAAGCTTTTGATACCCTTTCACTCACCTTACTAATTAGAAAATTATATTTGTATGGAATAGAAGGAAAATAACTCAATTTACTTTGTTCATACCTGAAGCATCGTAATCAAGTTGTAAAAGTGAACGATAGTTTTTCAGGAAACATGACTTTAAAAGGGGGTGTTCCACAGGGGTCTGTTCTGGGACCGTTCTTGTTTGTAGTATATACGAATGACTTTCATGAATCATTGAGAACAAGACCAATATTGTATGCTGATGACACTACATTGATATAAGGTAATAGAAATTTAGCTGTCCTAAATAATGAAAAGACAAATGAATTTAGACGTGCTACTCTATGGTTTAAACAAAATGACTTGCACTTGAATACTGATAAAACAGAAAATATCTAATTTTCTTTAAACAAAAATGTTTTAACATTTAACATCAGGAATTCGGTTAAGCTCTTGGGAATTCATTTGGATGCTAGCCTGACGTGGATCACTCATATTGATGATGTCGTAATGAAATTGGCTAGGAGTATATAATTACTAAGACCACTAAAGTATTGTCTAACATTGCAATATCTAAAAATATGTTATCATGCTTTTATTCAATCACATATTAATTACGGCATACTCCTCTGGGGAAGTGCCCCAAAGGCAAAGGAGGTATTCGTGTGGCAAAAAAGACTATTAGAACAATTTTTAACACACCTGGGCGTGAATCATGTAGAGGATACTTCAAACATTTTCGGGTATTAACTGTTCCTAGTAGTTTTATTTTCCAATCGTTATTATATCTGAAGTCACATCTGAAAGAGTTTGGTGTGGGCTCAGATATTCACTCTCATAACACTAGAAACAAATACTTATAAAACCAAGAGAAAGACTTGAAAAAATTAATAAGACGTATCTGGGCATAAAATTCTTTAATCTTTTACCTACTGAACTAGAGTGCGTCACATTTCCAGATTTAAAAATTATGTGAAGAATCTATTAATAAAAAGTGAGGGGTATACTTTTGAAGAAATTGAATTTTATTTAAGAAAACTATAACAACCCATGACTATAAGAAGCGAGAACTTTTATATAAAGTAAGAAGATTTAAATAAAGAATGTACTTTTAAATCTTTTGTAAATTAATACGTATTTACTTGTATTATGATTCCAAGAAACTTTCTTCGGCCCAACAGGCATGCGTAACATCGAGTTTCATTTATATAATGAGATACAATGTTATTTAATGGCTTTTATGTACATAGATTTCAGAACTACCAATACTCAACTGGAATTTATCTTCTTCAAGTTCTGCTTCAGGTTGTTGAAATAAGAATATACTAAGTTCGTTCGAACTTACTAGAAATGCAGTCTATTCTTCTAAATGTAACACAATTACACGAAATCAACTACAAATAAACCGGCAATATACTATACAAATTAGTAGTTTCCTTTCTTCTACTTACCTTAAAGAGATTTTCCTTGGTTTTATATAGTATCGTGTTTAGTTGTACACGAATTCAAAAAATTGTTGCTGGGTGATTTACAGTTTCTTCGTAACAATAGCTTACAACAAGGAACGCATTGTTCTTAAAGCAATTACATCAAACAAGTTGTACAACAAAGAGTTGTGAAACTTCGTTCAAAAACGAGCTACACATTACCCCGAGTCGCGGAAAATCTGGCGAATCTTCTAACGGTTAACCTACACAGGATAAGAATGATAATATTTTAAGTCTTTGAAATTGATGTTATAAAGAGTTAGTCTATGAAGAACATTAATCGCAAAATGTATACACTTCATTCATATATTCCATGTTTCGTTGTAACATCGCGATCGAATTTCTTACGTAAATCCAGATACACAAATCAGTTTACTTTAGACAAATTCATATAAACCATGTTCTTGAGTAACAGTAGTTTCTGTTGAGAAAGTTGTTATTTCAAATGCATTTTCATTAGGCAGCTCCTTCAAATCTGAATTCTTCCAGTAGATCTCTGGTTTTAGTAGCAATCTTTACTTAGGAACTCAGGGAACAACGTGACTTTAAAAGAAGCGAGAATGGTATAGAAAGTACGTAGATTTAAATATAGAATGAACTTTTAAATCTTCTTCATATTATTACTTATTTAGTTGTATTATGATAGCAAGAATTTTTCTTCGGCTCGACAAGGATGCGTTTTCAAGTATATAATTAGATGAATTGTTCTTTAATAGCTCTAATGGATATTAGATTTCAGAACTACCAATATTCAATTAGTATTTTTCTTGTTCGAGTTCTGCTGCAGGTTGTTGAAATCGGAATAAGCTAGCTTAGTTCGAACTTACTAGAAACGCAGCCTATTTTTCGAAATGTAACACAGTTACACGAAATAAACTTCCATTAACAAGTATATAGAATGGAATTTAGTTGTTTGCTCTCTTCTATTTACCTTAAGGAGATTTTCGTTACTTATAAATACATTATCGTGTTAAGTTGTACACAAATTCAAAGAGTTGTTGCTGGGTGATTTACAGTATTTTCTTAACAATAGCTTACAACAAGGAACGTATTGTTCTTAAAGCAATTACATCAAACAAGGTATACAACAAAGAGTTGTGAAACTTCGTTCAAAAACGAGCTACACATTACTCCGAGTCGCGGAAAATCTGGCGAATTTTCTAACGGTTAACCTACACAGAATAAGAATTGTAATATTCTAAGTCTTTGAAATTGATGTTACAAATAATTAATCTACGAAGAATATAAATGGCAAAAATTTTACAGTTCATTCTAATATTCCCTGCTTCGTTGTAACATCGAGATCGAATTTCTTATGGGGATTCAGATATACAAATTTGTTTAGTTTAGACAAATTAATATAAAAAATGTTCTCGAGTAACAGTAGTTTCTGTAAGAAAGTTGTTTGTTATTCCTAAACGTAATTTCATTAGGCAGCTGCTTCAAATGAATACTTCGAGTAGATCTCCGGTTTTGGTAGTAATCTTTAATCTTTTCTTAGGATCTCAGTGAACATTGCTTTAAGAAAAGCGAGAACTGATATATAAAGTGTGTAAATAAAGAATGTACTTTAAAATCTTGTGTAAATTAATACTTTTTTATTGGTTTTATGATTGCTAGAGTCTTTCTTCGGCGCTACAAGAATGCGTAACGTCGAGTTTCATGTATATAATGAGATGCAATGTTATTTAATAGTTCCAATGTTTCATTGATTTCATATTTACCAATGCGCAACTAGAATTTATTTTGAGTTCTGATTCATTTTGTGGAAATAAGAATAAGCTAAGTTAGTTCGAGCTTACCAGAAACGCAGTCTATTTTGCTAAATGTAACACAATTACACGAAATGAACTTCCATATTTAAGCAATATACTATGGTAATTAGTTGTTTGCTTTCTTCTACTTACCTTAAAGAGATTTTCGTTGGTTTTATACATTATGCTGTTTAGTTGTACACGAATTCAAAGAATTGTTGCTGGGTGATTTACAGTTTGTTCGTAACAATAGCCTACAACGAATAACGTATTGTTGTTAAAGCAATTACATGAACCAAATTATACGATGAACAATTGTAAATGTTCCTTCAAAAACGAGATCCGCATGACTGCGAGTCACGGAATATCTGCCGAATCTTATAACTCTTAACCTACACAGAATAAGAATGGTAAAATTTTAAGTCTGTGAAATTAATGTTATAAAGAGTTAGTGTATGAAGAATATTCATTGCAATAAGTCTATAGTTCATTCATATATTCCCTGTTTCGTTGCGACGTCAAGATCGTATTTCTTATGGAGATCCAGATATACTAATTTGTTTAGTTTAGACAAATTCACATAAACCACGTTTTCGAGTAACAGTAGTTTATTTTGAGAAAGTTGTTATTCCTAAACGAAATTTCTGTATGCAGCTCCTTGGAAACTGAATCCTTCCTGTAGATCTCCTGTTTTGGTAGCAATCGTTACTTAGGATCTCAGTGAATAACATGGCTTTAAAAGAAGTTAGAACTGGTATATAAAGTACGTAGATTTAAATAAAGAATATAATTTTAAACATTCTGTAAATTAATACTTATTTATTTAGTGGTCTTATGATTGCAACAGTCTTAATTCGGCACAACAATAAATGCGTAACAACGAGTTTCATGTATATAATGAGATGCAATGTTATTTAATAGTTCTAATGTACGACAGATTTCATAATTACCAATACTCAACTAGTGTTTATTTTATTTGAGTTCTGTTTCAGGTTGTTGAAATAAGAATAAGATAAGTTATTTCGAGCTTATTAGAAACGCTGTCTATTTTTCTAAATGTAACAGAATTACACGAAATGAACTTCCATACACAAGTAATGTACTATAGTAATTAGTACTTTTGTTTCTTCTATTTACCTTAAAGTGATGTTCGTTAGTTTTTTACAAAGAATTGTTGCTGGGTGATTTACTGTTTCTTCGTAACAATAGAATACAACGAATAACGCATTGATGTTAAGGCAATTACATCAAACAACTTATACAATAAGCAATTGTGAAAGTTGGTACGAAAACGAACTCCACATGACTGCGAGTTGCGGAAAATCTACCGATTCTCCTAACTGTTAACCTACACAGAATTAGAATCGTAATATTTTTAGCCTTTTAATTTATGTTATAAAGAGTTGGTCTCCGAAGAATATACATACTAATAAGTCTACAGTTCATTGATATATTCAGTGTTTCGTTGTATCATCGAGATCGAATTTCTTACGGAGATCCAGATATACAATCTGTTTAGTTTAGACAAATTAATATAATCCATGTTCTCGAGTAACAGTAGTTTCTGTTGAGAAAGTTGTTATTCCTAAACGCAGTTTCATTAGGCAACTGCATCAAATCTGAATTCTTCCTATTGATCTGTTTTGGTAGCAATCTTTACTTATTATCTTAGTGAACAACATGACTTTGAGAGAAGCGATAAATGATATATAAATACGAAGATTTAAGTAAAGAATGTAATTTGAAATCTTCTGTAAATTAATACATATTTAGTGGTATTATGACTGCAAGAATCTTTCTTCGGCTCAACAAGCATGCTTAACATCGAGTTTCAGGTATATAATGAGATGCAATGTTATTTAACAGTTCTAATGGACAATAGATTTCATAAGTACCAGTACTGAACTAGTGTTTATCTTGTTCGAGTTCTGCTTCAGGTTGTTGAATTAAGAATAAGCTAAGTTAGTTCGAACATACTAGAGACGCAGTCTATTTTTCTAAATTTAGCATAATAACAGGAAATAAACCTTTATACATATGCAATATACTATAGTAATTAGTAGTTTGCTTTCTTCTACTTACCTTACATAGATTTTCGTTGGTCTTATACATTATCGTGTTTAGTTGTACACGAATTCAAAGAATTGTTGCTGGGGGATGTACAGTTTGTTCGTAACAATAGCTACAACGAATAACGTCTTGTTCTTAAAGCAATCACTTCAAACAAGTTATACAACAAGAATTGTGAATGTTCGTTCAAAAGCGAGCTCCACGA
The DNA here is from genome assembly GCA_022664845.1 of Lepisma saccharinum. Taxonomy (NCBI): domain Eukaryota; kingdom Metazoa; phylum Arthropoda; class Insecta; order Zygentoma; family Lepismatidae; genus Lepisma; species Lepisma saccharinum. The sequence continues at coordinate 5,626 of JAGDQP010041385.1, read as the reverse complement.
GACTGCGAGTCGTCGAAAATCTACCGAATCTTCTAAGAGTTAAGCTACACAGAATAAGAATGGTAATATTTTAAGTCTGAAAATTATGTTATAAAGAGTTAATCTATCAAGAATATTCATTGCAATAGGTCTACAGTTTATTCATTTATTCCCTGTTTCGTTGTAACATCGAGATCGAATTCCTTACGGGAATCGAGATACACAAATTTGTTTAGTTTAGAAAAATTCATACAAACCATGTTCTCAAGTAACAGTAGTTTCTGTTGAGAAAGATGTTATTTTGAAACCTAATTTTCATTATTCAGCTCCTTCAAATCAAAATGTTTCCTGTAGATCCCCGGTTTTGGTAGCAATCTTTACTTATTATTATTATTATTATTATTATTATTATTATTATTATTATTATTTTTATTATTATTATTATTTATTGTTTAGTGTAGGGTTGCATTAAGCTATACAATTCTTTTACATAAATAATGGTTACATATAGAAGAGCTTGTTGCCCTACAGTAACAGAAAGAAAAACACAAATAAGACACAAATATTATGCAAAAGCATAAAAAAGAGATAGAAAAGTTACAAAATAAGTACCATATACATGTCCATACTTATGATCTGTAGTTGGCGTATAACAGCGTTACTAAGGATCTCAGTGAACAACGTGACTTTAAAGCAAGCGAGAACCGGTATACAAAGTGCGTAGATGTAAATAAAGAATGAACTTTTAAATCTTGTTTTAATTATTACTTATTCAGCTGTATTATGATTAAAAGAATCATTTTCGGTTCAACAAGCATGTGTAACTTCGAGTTTCATGTATATAATGAGATGTAATGTTATTTAATAGCTCTAATGTACAATAGATTTCACAATTAAAAATATTCAACCAGTATTTATCTTGTTCGAGTTCTGCTGCAGTTTCTTGAAATCGGAATAAGCTAAGATAGTTCGAACTTACTCGAAACGCAGTCTATCTTTTTAAATGTAACAAAATTACCCGAAAAAAATATCCATAAATAATTATATACTATAGTAATTAGTACTTTGATTTCTTCTATTTGCCTTAAAAGAGATTTTCGATGGTTTTATACATTATTGTGTTTAGTTGAACACGAATTCAAAGAATTGTTGCTGGGTGATTTACAGTTTCTTCGTAACAATAGCCAACTTCAAATAACGTAATGTTGTTAAAGCAATAACGTCAAACAAGTTATACAACAAAGAATTGTGAAAGTTCGTTCACAAACGAGCTCCACAAGACTGCTAGTCCCGGAAAATCTGCCGAATCTTATAACTCTTAACCTACACAGAATAAGAATGGTAATGTCTTTACCCTTTGAATTTGATGTTATAAAGAGTTAGTGTCAGAAGAATATTCATTGCAATAAGTCTACAGTTCATCCATATATTCCCGGTTTCGTTGTAACATCGAGATCGAATTTCTTATGAAGATCCAGATATACTATACTGTTTACTTTAGACAAATACCATGTTCTCTAGTAACAGTAGTTTATGTTGAGAAAGTTGTTATTCCTAAACGCAGTTTCATTAGGCAGCTGCTTCAAATGAATTCTTCCAGTAGGTCTCCGGTTTTGGTAGCAATATTTACTTAGCATCTCAGTGAACAACATGGCTTTAAGACAAGCGAGAAATGGTATATAGAGAGCGTAGATTTAAATAAAGAATGTAATTTTAAATCTTCTGTAAATTAATACATATTTAGTGGTATTATGATTGCAAGAATCTTTCTTCGGCCCAACTAGCATACGTAACATCGAGTTTCATGTATTAATTGAGATGCAATGTTATTTAATAGTTCAAATGTACAAAAGAATTCGTAAATATTAATACTCAACTAGTATTTATTTTGTTTTGAGTTCTGTTTCGGGTTGTTGAAATAAGAATAAGCTAAGTTAGTTCGAGCTTACTAGAAACGCAGT
>JAGDQP010041384.1:0-16926 GCA_022664845.1 Lepisma saccharinum | reverse complement strand
GATTTCATCATCAATTGCAGACAGCTTCTCCTTAACATCAGCCAACAACTTCATTTTCTTTGCCTCGAGTTCAACAACCTTATCCTTAATGGCATTTCTCTTCTTCTAGGTTCTTCAGGAATTCAACATAAACTGCAGGAGCATTGCGGGCAGCATGGACAACTTTCTTTGTAATTTGGAACTTATCAATACCACCAACAACTGAAATTGTATCATGCATCCTCCTTAGACACTGCTCTCTTTTGATTTTCAATCAAACTTTCTTTGTTGATTGAAAATCCTTTCTCTACACTGGCATTCCCATGCGAAAGAATTACGAGAAATTTCACAAAGTCAGCCATCTGCGTTGAGCTTGGGCGTTAACCCAACATTTCCATTAAATGGTCATCTAATCTCTTATTTTTACTCTCATAAATCTTCAATACTTCCAACACCAGAGAATTTTTCAGCGAAACTTTTAAATTCAACTTCGATTTGATCAGCCAAAGCTCCTGAAAGTTAAACCACGATTTTCAGACAATTAAGACCACTCTCTTTGCAGCTGGACTGTCATCCACAAACACGCTTGGATCCAGAAACGAAACTGCTCTTGTCAGGTTGGATTTCAGAGGTGATCTCTCACTTACTTTCACTACAAATTTCTGACATCCTGTACAACAATCTTCTCGAAATTCAAGAATCTCTCTTTCTGACACAGAAGCTTTCATAAAGCTTTGATGTGTAGACAATGTTTACAAATTTAGTTTCTTTTAAGTTTGCTAAGAAAGGGGAAAACAGAACCAACAATTCCCCTTATTAAAGGTTAGGAGATCTGCAAAACGATAACCTTTCTGGGAAAGTAGCTTTACACATTCCGTCATGCAAATCTCAGTGCGATTTAGTTGTCTGGCCGATAAGGACAACTAACGTAAATCTGATTTTCGAAATTACTAGTCAATGCAATATTGATCATTAGCCAAAAATAATGAAATATATTTAATAACTTCAAAATATCTAAATTCCATTATCAGAAGGAAACAAATCTTTCATCTCAACGTATTGAAAGCTTTACACCATCTGTTTACGATGTGTTTTGCGCATTTTGGAACATTGCTTTTTATTCTATTGTTTTACCTGTAGATTCTGAGTAGAAGTAGTTTCCATACTAGCACACAAACTCATTTTATATGCAATGTTAGTTTTATCAAAACCCCAAAACCAAAATGTAGACTTCTTTTAAAAAGACTCCATAACGAACAATGTAAATAGTTTGGAAGACACTTCCAAATCAAACCAATAGTTCTGAATCTTAAGTCTTAATTATGCTCTTAAAATATTCTTTTCACTTTTCTGGACATATCATTTTCGTTGTTCTGGAAATGAATCTTCACTAATGGCTTGCCTTCCAAAGCACTATCTTTCACGAAACGAGCAGCAACAGACAACACAATGGCATGGAGGGAGTTGTAAAGGAAAGGAGACTCTCCCTGAACTTCACGGGTTCAACAGTCTTTGGTAAACTTGATTTTCATATGGGCCAGTCTAGGAACTTTGGACCTCAGCTCTTTACAACTAGTTAAAATCCACACACATGCCCCAGCCGGGAATCGAACCTGGGACCTTCGAGTCGTTGGCCTAGCGCCGCACGGCCGGCTGGTAATGTTGTGAAAATGCCTAGTTTTGCACCAAGAAGATAACCATTTATGAAATTTCAACAGTCCGCTGCACGTATTTCTTTATGTTGGGCAATATTTGTATGGCCCGGGAAGCAAACTGCATTTTTAGTCCATCTAATGCTGCAAAAATTCTTCGGAAACATAGAACACCCTGTGAATCTTATGTAATCTGCTCGACGAACTGGAACGGCTTTGAATAAATTATAAGAAGCCCTCAGATATTCTTCTAATTTCCAGCCCGTTGCTTGAATGGCAGCTTGAAAAGCACAATGGAATGTTCCAAATTTTGATGACAAAAATTTATCCACTTTGGAAGCTATTACTCATAACATAACACAACCAGCGATAGTCTTTAATGTACGTTTTGCACTATGTTTGCACGTTTCGTATTTTCATTCATTTTTGTTCCGTCCTTCTGTTTACATGCTCTCTTTCACCTGATGGGATGTGACGAATTCGGCAAAACGTACGATAAGACGTAGCGTGTTTTTTCTGAGCGGAAGCGATACGAAAAATGGGAGACATATGCATATGAGGTTAAAAAAAAAAAACTTTTATAGTACGAAACGTAGTTTTCAATTCCGTAAAAAAAAAGTGCTTCCCAAGGCCCACGTCATGGTAGCCTTGGAGTCAAAAGTCCGGTATCATAGGATAAATGGGTAAAATATTTTTCTGAGGTAAAAATGGATGAGAATGAAAGTTTAATACTTTTACTGTAGGTTTCAATTTTGTTTAAAAAAAAATAGCCCCTAGGGCCTCGTCGCCTCGGAATCAACTTAAAAATTTAAAATAACTCTTACATGAAGTAATACTTTTGGACTCTAGAGAAACAATATCACTCACGGAGTTCCGGAGCAGAAGCCTCATCCAGTGAATGTACGGAGCTTGGAGGGGCGCAGAAGCACCGAGTGGTCAGGAAGCGGAGCTCCCAGCGAACAAACCTACTGCGTTTATCACAAAATGGTCTCGCATTCACTCCAGCTCAATTCACAGACAGCACTGAATGACATTTTTAGTATACTATAGAACTCCATAGATACACACTGATTAAAATACACATGAAAGTAGGCGCAGACCAAACCGGTAGAGCTAGATAAACGAAACTTGCCATGAAGTGTATCATTAAGCCTTGAATCGGGGTCGAGGATTTTGTATAGAAATATACGGGCTAAAATGGCTAGGAAGCATTTATATTTTCATTCAAGCAGAAATTCCAGTTTTTTCTCAAAATTCCCTGACATTTCCAGGTTCTACAGATGGGTGGCAACCTTGGTATGAGAGCGCGCCCCACTTTTATTTTTTGTCATGCATAAACATTTTTTTTTACCTTTCAGTACGAATTGTTTAAGAAAAAAGTATTTACAAGTTTTTTTATTATTTTTTTTACCCAAATCCTACGGCGTTCTGCAACCAATCAAACGTCAGAGCGTTACAGTCTAGTATTTACGGGTAATATTGAAAATATGCTTTTAAAATATATGAAAGTAATAGAATATTGAATTGTCACCTGACTTAAGTCGCTGTGCAAATTCATCATTGGATGATGTGGGAAAAATGAGCTAAATTAACGTTATAAAATTTTAGGACACCACGAACCATTGTGAACTAAAGAATGTTAAAACTGCCAAATTACCCCATTCTACGGTAGCTAAAGTATAAATCAAAACCAAAGTAGTATACAAATTCAACCTAACATTTCGTGCTTGTAGTCTAAGAGCACTGATCAATTATTTATTCACTGCGATCACATTGTACAGCATATTGAGATCGAAACTGAATCTATATTATGGCCTTTAGGTATCTGAAGCTCAGGTCGGGATAAAGTGGGGAAAGATAGTTCGACAGTACCTAGTTCGTAGGTACCATCCAGCAATTGCCTGAGAAATAACCTTAGTCAGGATGGGCGGCCGCTTGGATCATTCCCAGGACCTTCCGAATGCTTAGGCAACGCTCTAGTAAGCTACGATTGTTTGTCTTTTGTGATTAAGTTGATAAATTGTTGGAACAACACCAAAAATATACAAATCAGCCCACGTACGCGTTTAGTAGGATCTGTGATTACACCGGTCCTGGCTCATACCATACTCCTATTGATAGATTCCCGAACCACCAAGGATCAGTTGCTCAAAACACTTTAATCCTGGGTTAACTTGATCCACGATTAAATATACAAGGCATAGATAAAATAATTATATGAAGCGAATTCCCGTTCTTTCCTTCCATACCACCTGGTGTTAGTCCAATTAAACAAGGAATAAATATTAGTAAGCCGTTGTTGAATAGATTTAGTGAAAAGTGGTCGAAAATGGGTGTATCTACGGGTTAAGTAAATAAAGAATCGGCACCGTCGGTGAACATCGAAAGAAGTAAAGGTAAATGAGGGAACATCTCCGTAGTTATAAACCTAACCTAACTAACTATATGATTATGGAGCATCATATTCATGACATAAAAGGTAAGTACAGAAAAAAAAAACAACTATAGATTAGTATCGCTCAGAGGCTGGTTTAAGACATTTTCAATATTAAGGAATAACCTTCCTTGAAGCATTGGTATCATATTAAGACATATTTCAGAACACGAATTAAAGAGGGGGTACGGAAGTCAAAACAACTCTACCATGTACATGCTGGGCAAACTGATTCGATATTTTCCTATGTGACAAATATTATAAGCAAAGGAATTAACACCGTATCTAGTGTACAAGATCATGGATAAATTTTACCTTACCCACCCCAAGAATATAAGATTTACAGGAGAAATGTAGTTTTTAAAATGTGCGTGGAAATGTTGAAATGCAAAATATAACAAAGATTACAGTCATGGATGTATAAAATTGGAAAGTTCGAGGGACTATGGCGGCATAACTGGGATCAGGAAACACCAAATACGACACTGAGAAGGCCCCAGTATTTAGATGCAACCACGTTCAGAGCGAGCAGATGGTGAGACTGTTTTAGGTAATGTTCATTGCATATAATGAATATATATCTTCGCTCGCTCAGAAAACACCATTGGTGAGTTTTGTCGCAAAATAGCCTACGGGTCATTCAAAACACGAAGTGACGCCATATTTACCTAATAAGGTGAGCAACTTGTGCGTGTATTTAACGAAATAATAACGACACGACTTTTCGGGTATAATTTACTTTATCTACTCCGAGATATGTAAAATTTACGGGAGAAACTTAATCTTTCCGACCTGTGTAGAAGTGTTAAAACGCAAAATATAACATAGTTTCTAGTTATGGAAGTGTGAAATAATATTGAAAAATCCTAGGGATTATTAAGGTGCATCCGCGTTCAAGGCGACCACATGGCGTGTATGTTAAATGTATAGTACACTGCGTATAAAATATATTTTAAAAACTCTTCTTTGCTTTCCCGACATATTGTCCGGAAAATAAAATGTGAAGCTCTCCGCCAGCTGTCATATTTACCTGTAGTAAACAACACTAGTATGTATTCAACGAAATAATGACATATAGCTTCGAGTATCGCTTTTTGGATTGCCAGCTGACGCTGTGTGTGTATAGAAGTATCTTTGATAATTATTCACAAATAAATGAGTCGTATAGACACTACATATGACTCAACACCTGACAGAAGCAAGAGCAGATAACAAATTTATTCTAGATCACTTCTCTAGTAAACGTTACTTTAAGAGTGCGACTTATTCAACCACTAAAGCCAATCGAGCGAAACTTAAAACAGCTAATTCAAGTTGTGATAATCTAACTGTTCTGAACAATCTAGTGCCCTATCTCAAGAGCAATCCAATGAAAGAGCTTAAGTTTGTCGGATAGGATTGTATTCACAAATAAAATCAACATCACCACCATTCCATGTAAACTAAAAAAGCTGCGTAATGCAATTCTCATAACATAGAGATTGCAACTTATCACATACGCATAAACTTCAATCTGAGGAGAAAGTAAATAAATACGAAAACACCTCCAGTTCATTCCTTTGTTATTTAATTATCTTTGCCGGTACAAAATTAGTATTCACAGGAACACAAATCACCTATTCATCATCTTGAACCCAACCATCCTCTTCCGATAAGAACCGTCTTTTCTTTGTCGTGTTCATGTATGGACGATAAGCCCATTCAATATCTGCTGAATCTGCGCTATCTAAAGTTCCTAACTTAATTTCATACAATTTAAGTTGAAATCTTGGCCCAATCTCTGTCAATTCAATATCTTTCCCACCTACTTTCTTATATGTATGCTGACGAAAAGAAATATAGTCATCATGATTTGCAAAAGTGATCACTCTCCGGCTATCTTCTTTCGGCACTGGGAAAAGGTATTTCAGAACCTTCATGGTCCTTTGTCCTAAAGGTGACTTAAAATTGTGAAATATTAAATGAGGAAACTGTTCTGACATTTTTCCAATATCAGGAATGTCATGTCGCATGACAACATCGGTAATTGTGAAGTATGCTGTTGGTCCATATGGTAAATGACACACTACTAGACCGTCCGGTACACCTCTATGTTCATGCACTACAATAAAATCAGTCACATCATTTGCCCTACATGCATGTATTAACTGTTTCATTTCGTGTTTTCCTCTATTCATTCTCTGCGCATTAGGAAACACAAGACGCAACTCCTTCACGAACATTTTTAGTCTTGAGGAAGGATCTCGAGCTGTGGTAATCATCAGCTTTGGATCCTCCACACCTGCCCATCGGTATTCATCATCTATATACGTCCCTCCCGAGCCACCTGTTTCCCCTCCTAACGTTGCAGCTAATTCAGGCCCTTGGTCCTCCCATTCCAATTTCTTCTGCAGCTGTAGAGCATTTTTCCTTAAATCTGTGTGGATTGTTAGATTCTCATCCAAGCACTTCTTCAGTTTGTCTTTCTTTTCTTGTATGCTTCGCTTTTTGTCTTCAATGGATTTACGGTATAGATATTCTCTTCTCAAGCGTGCTTGTCTGCGCAACATATCTAGAGTTCATAAACTAACAAAAAGTTCTATACACAAGTAACTTTAATATACTTCTCAGTTACAACAAAACCACAGCCACAATACAATACACAATACACGTTTCGTACTCATGGAAACGAAGCAGGGATGGAACTTTTTTAAATCGAAAACATCGTACACAAGCATAAAAATTACCGTGCACACCCATTTAAATATTATTAATAACAATTATTATTATTATTATTAGATATGACATAAATTAATGAAACATATTTCTGACAAACATTTTTCGCAGGCCTACATCAGGATAGATTACGATGCACTTCACTATTTTACGATCAGAAATATTCAGAATGGCTACAAATGCGTAAAATCTAAGAAATTTGAAAAGTAAGCAAGGATGCAATATAAAACTACATTTTCACTGAATATCATAAAAAATAACTACAAATTAGTATAATAAGTAAAAAATGAAATCTCTGCTTTGCCCATCGGATCACACCGGGTTCCGAGCACAGACCCGGCTAAAAATTTTACCCGGTGGCCTATGGTGGCTATGGAACGAATGTAATTGTAGTTATATTTGATATTCACTTGGAACAATGCCTCTCTCAGAGCAGAGGACAAATCTTCCTACACATAATGATGAAATTTAAGTATCAATGTTCTCATTGTAGTCTTACTCTCGTATGGTGAGACCCAGCGGTCATAGCTCAGTGGTAGATAGTTGGCTTAGCATCCGGGAAGTCCCGGGATAGATCCGAGCGATCGAACATCCTGAGGTTTTTCCAGGTCACTTCCTCAGTCCTACTAGGCAAATGTTGGGATGATACCTACAATATGGTCGTAGGTACCCTGGTCGTCTACCTTCCAACATCCTCTCCCCTACCCTATTCCGACCTGAGCCTAAGATGCCTAAAAGCCTTAAAATAAATTTAGCATTCAAATTCTTAATGTGCGGTCAACAATTTCTCTAAGCTAAAGTAGGCCTACAAACAATAACATACATTATAATTCCCATTCAAGTTATCTACCAAAGAAACTTGAAACTTTCCAGTGTAAGGTGGGTGCCAATTTTGATAGCGCAACAAACTAAACTCTTTTCTCGCTTGCGATGTCCTTCCGCAGAGAAAAGACATGACTACAGGCCCCTAAGGGGAGAACAAATTCAGCAATCAGGGTTAATGTATAAATGCGCCCTGCTGAGCGATAAGCTTTGAAAGTGTACCCGACGTTTCTTCTCTTTACTAGCATTCCAGGAAAGAAGTCACGAGGATTGTACCATGGGAACCCTGTACTATGCGGTCTCGTACGGTAACAATAGATGAAATAGATAGTTAGCAGCAATCTTTCGATTTTGTCGACAACATGCCTTTCCATTATATTCCCTCGTTTCTTTTACAACCGCGATGACAGTAAAACATATGAACAAAAATGATGTTTCTGAGAAGATGACCATAAAAAAATTCCGTACATTTCCGTACGGTAATCAAGTTTGGATCCTACACCGTACAGACAATAAAATTCCCGAACAAACACGGTAATTACCATACAATTTCCATCCCTGAAACGAAGTGCGATTGCGAACCATGCTGCAATCAATGTTGCCAATTTTCTCTCCACAGAAAATACCCTAAATCGAAATAGAAATGTCAACATTCAACCTCACAAAAACATAATCATTCAAGTTTTCGATCACTTTTGACCTAAATATTGTATACGATTTTAATCAAAGGAGCTCCTGCACAATTGAATTCCGATGTTAATTTAGTTCAAATTTTAAATATTATTTATTCCTTCTAACTCACTCCCTGTGTTGACGTTTTTTCCTTGATTATTCATTGTTGCCAGGACTATGAATTATTTAACAAATCAGTAAGGATTGATATTCAAACACGCTTGCGTTGCTTGCTTTATTTGCGATTTGAGCGAATAGCTAATTGAAATACGTGGTGTAGTTTTATTACGTGTTGTAAGGCGTGTTTCAATTGCCTATTCACCCAAATCGCAAATAAAGCAACCAATGCAAGTGTGTTTGGGCTCATTTTCACATGAGGCTCGTTTCATGGCCAATTAAGGGCTCATTTTCAAGCCAGCTTGTGTTGCTTGCGATTAGGGTGAGTAGTCACTTGAAGCACGTGGCGTTTCGTGATGTAGTTTTGTTACGTGTTATAACACGTGTTTCAATTAGCTATTCACCCAAATCGCAAGCGAGCCCTAAGACAGAAAAAATGAACAGAATCAAAACTGGAAAATAATTTGGATTCGATAGTTGCCATGGATGTATAAAAAAAGTCATTCCATATTTTAGTACCACTGCGTTGAGCGGCTAAACATTGAACTAAGACATAAACAAAACGTAGCTCATACGTGACATTCCATCTTTGATTCAGTCATTTTCAGTGTTGAAAACTCAGTAGGTTTTTGCACAGAAGATAGTGCATTACGTTGCTTAGTCATGAATTCAAGTTAGTGTGGGAATAGAGGTATGGTCATTCGGTCTACAAGAACTATTTGAAATACAATTCCTGATACGTAGGAGAATAAAAATTAAAGAGTGCTTTACACGGTAAAATCATGGATACTAGGGGATAATGATGAAACTGCTGTAGTTTATAGTTCTGACATCTTAAGGTAATTATGCTCCGATATTTGTGAAACTAGTGCATTAAAGAAAATGAAATGAATTAAACTGTTGATAACAATGAATCTAGAGGCAACAGAAATTCCGTTTGTCTTAATACTAAATTCTACCAAGAGAATCTAACTTCTACTACGTTTCAGTGGTAACGAAGGTGTAGCTTTACTTCTGTCTTGATTCCTGAATAAAGATATTTCAATACCGACACACAAATAAGGTTGCAGAACTTGCCCAGTCTTCGGTGATAAGCTTGGAGTCATTTGTGTTGTTTTTACAATATTTCTGATTAATAAGATATTTGACAACATACCGCATGTCAAAAGTATATAAATCGCGATATGAACTTTTATTTATACATATGCGAGGCAGTTTAACTACTTCTATTATAGTGATAACTGACCGCTTTTGTCGGGATGGTACCTGAAAATGAGGTGTGGAACATGATAACAGACCGAACTTCGGGGTAGAGGAAATTTAATTCGGGCGTCTAACATCTAGATTTTCAGTCTGTCTTGGAGGTCGTAGCTCATTAGGTTAATTTCTATATAAGTTCAGAATTAAAATTAAAGAACAAATGGTAGTTTGAAAGGGAACAGAGAAATACATTTTCGGAAATGTCGGCATATCTCTACGGCAACAGAAACATGGATCATTGCTCAAACGTATGTACATGCTAATCAAAATATCGAAATAACAAGTAGCTCCAATTCAAGCTGTTCAATTGTGTTGTTAAGTTTATCGAGTCACACTACGCACACGAAGAACTTGGTAAGTATCACTGAGTATATTGCTTTGAAATTTTGATAGAGTCCAATTGAGTTCGGACAACATTTTAAAGTTCACAAATTTGACAAAGTCGAAAACAGTTGCAGCTATAAAGATGGCTAATGTTGACTTCTTCAGAAGCGGAGTAGCCATGATAACGGATCTTTAGGCCCATATTTATGAATCACTCCCATGAGATGGGAGGCTCCCAGAAGTATATAATTTCAATGCTCCTGGGAGCTGCGCACTTCTTGGGAGTGATTCATAACTATGGCCCTTAAACGGCGCAAGGACTGGGCTGAGATTGATGAAGAAGGAAAATGGAAAGGGGTTTTTATACCAAACTCTTGCTAATCGAAAGAGCAGATGTAATTAGGATTTGGGAAGAACGTGATGTCTTCAAGGTGAAACGTTGCTGTCATTTTTAAAACGCTTGTCCTGCTTGATGCAGGCGTCGATAATAATTTTTGGAATGCACATTTGTTCTCACTTTTAAGGTTAAAAGATGTGACAATTCTTCGTGGAACGTGTCTTATTGAATATTACATCTGTGTGTTATATAACCATTAATTTTTAGTTTGTATGAGAATCCCAGTTGTTTTTCCATGCAGGGGTCTATTTCTCGAAAAGACAAGTTGACAAGTGAGGTGTTCCTAAAATAAAATTAAAAGCTGTCTTGTGATGGCAATCTTTCACATCACATTGAGTTGCTATCTATCCTTGAGTCTGGTATTTGGTGGAGCTTAAAATATTTTTTTCCCTAGCGTTATAAACTAATGATCCAACTTTTCCACTGTCGAGACATGGGCCTTGGGACACTTCATTTATTCAATCTTCTACTAACTAAAATACAAGAATTTAATATCTAAAATTGAAATTAAATGAAAACTATTAAAATAATAAAGTCGAGTATTAAACAATATAGCACTGGAAATTCTTCAAAATGTTACGTTTTACGTTCCTATAGCCATGAAAGGTACTAAAATACATGCAAAATACAAAATGAGGAGTAATGTAGCACTCTATCTACATTAACTCTACTTCTATAATATAATGTTCAACGCATTTAATTATTTCGGATGAGTAAAGTTTATATCTTATTCAAAATTATGACGCCGAGGGGTATATGACTGCAACGATACATATTTATAGCACCATCTACATTGTGTCCTTTCACATATATCTTGCCTGCAGCATATTTTAGACTCTACGCGCCAGAAAAGCAATGAAAATCACATTATTTCAACTACATTGCACACTATATAAGGGAAGCAGTAGATATTAGATTACATCGGAACGTTCACATTACACATTTAAAAAAATCACGTATATAGTATCTTTTATGGCTATAGGAACGCAAAACGTAGCACTTTGAGGCATTTCCAGTCCTCTATGGCAGAAGTAGCTAAACTGCCGTATTACTAACCTTTTTATACTACACTTAAAAACTTTGTTTTAGATCTTTATACCTGTAATAGTTTATTATGCCATTATGTATGATAATTTCTGCATCAACTAATAACATGAATATTTTCTCTTTGTCTTGTAATCTATTTCAAACAACCGAATAGGAAAGCACGCTATAATGCCATTAATGGCGCTGCAGATTGTACAGAAAATCCGATGAAAAATAGAACCGTTTCTATTTAGAAAACTCATCGGAGATAGCATGAAAAATCGCACGAGACACACTTTACACGATCAAAGAATGTAACTGATGAGATTGCATTCGAGGGATCGTACGAAAAATGGTATCGACTAAGGTGGCCTTAATACTAACCTCGTTACAAATCTAATGTAGCAGTTATTTAAACGAACAATGTACATTACCTTGAAAAGGATAAAATTTACACCTGAATAAATTAGTGTTTTTCGGACCGACAAAAATCTACTGTATGTAGATGACATGGCAAGATTGATCTCGAAACCAAAGATTTGATGGGCTCCGAAATTTATTGCAGTATACGCACATGATATTTTAAAATAAAAACACGGAATAAATTTCCCAACAATTTAAGAACCATCATGTCAGGTGATGTTTGGACATGTCTTATTTATTTTTGCACTTTTTTCTATGTATGAACTGAGACAAATTACATGTCAATCTTAAATATAATATATTACATAGCTGTGAAAAGTAATTCCTTCCGGCAACTTTCCACTCCTATTTACGCAACCAAATGCCGCACAACCAACCATTCCTTATACGATGTAAATGTATTTCTTGTGCGTCTCAACATAGCGCTTCAAGCAAACCGGAAGGTTCACGTTTGTGACGACACGCTCGACATTAGATTTTTGGTAATTGTTTCCGGAATTGGTTTCTCCGGCGAGATAGTCCTGTTGGACGACGTCTGCAGCTGCACGAATCAGATCATGGAGGATGTTTTGGATGAAGTTGTTTCTACAGACGATTTAAAAGTAAGTTAAATATAATTTGTGGAAAATTAGAGGATTAGTCAAGCAGTGCTGATCCCGTGAAGATGTTATCAGACATATTTGTACTGCTCTCTAGTTCAAGTAATACTGCTGGTTGCAGTATTAAAGGAATTTGAGCTAAAAATACAAATTACTAATTGCTTGCGTATTTATGATATGAGTTGTGCAATACTATAAACTGAGGATTTAAATATTACCATTTTATGTAAACATTCTCAAAATATTACATGCATTTCTGTTTCTTTAAAGCCGATTGAATAATATAAAAGGTATTGACTTTCTTTTACTTGCTGGAAATTGCTTTAAAATAATGATTGCAATCTTGTTATAGGTAAAGTTTGAAGAAACCGCGAGAGTTTAGAATCTATAGTCATACGAATATTATGCAGCATATCGAAACCATACTAAAGTGTTTTGTTCATTTTCACTTCCATTTCTTCCACCAATATTCTCGTCACTCTCTGTGATACATAGAGCTGTAAAGCTGAAATTTAGCGTTTACTGGGCTATGCTGTAGTTTATATACGCTTTATACAAACTTCGTTGTAATTCACCCCGGCACATCTGTAAACACCTACCGGTGGCCAGCAATTCAAAATGATTTACGGAAAGCCATATTTCATAACTAATTGCTTAATTTCGTAGCTATTCCATTTGATCAGCACATACAAATATGACACTATGCGGAGGAATAGTAAAGTCGTCACTTAGTTATGAACAGAAACAGTAGAATTTCGGGACTCACGAATTCGTGAAAATTTTTAATACTCAAGAAATCGCATGTAGTAGATAGATGGTTGTTCATACTTTGTGAAAATGTAATTTTTAACACGCTAAATACTCGCGATATTTGTTTCCATCCACGAATTCTGAGCACTACTCACGAAATTATATATTTTTTATTCATTAATTCACGAAAATAATCCCTAAACAATCGGAAAAATATAATTCGTCTTTAGAAACCATTCATCCGATTTCCGTAACACAGAGAAAGTTGAAATTTAGTTCACTTTATCCTCCATTAATGACAGCGATTTTGCGAACATGGTTTGCCGTCTAGCAGGAAAATCGAACTACATTGTCACAACCATTTATTGTGTGCATTTGGCGGTATTCGTGGTGAAGAGCTTTGTGAAAACAAGTGGAACACGTGAGATATCACATCACCGTAAATCTCGCTATCGGAAAGAGCAAAGTTTCAAATGCAGCTTGTGAGTGATTATTTCAGTTTTCCTGTGTGCTGCTCAACGATCGAACAAATCTGACCATGGCAAACTTGGAACTGTGTTCATCATATGCCTATAAAAATTCAGCTGAATGATTAAGAAGGAAATTCATTCATAGTTGTACATGTGTTTAATAACATTTTAATTTCTGTTTTTGCAAATGTGTAAGAGGTATGTGTAGTGTTGCCGACAAGACAAGATTTAGGCTGTCTCGTCTCGAAAATACCTTGTCCAGAGAGTGTCTCGTCCCGAAAAGCTGTATACAGTGCATTACGAGAGCTCTGTCTCGTTTTATTTTCTATAGCCATTTCTCTGTATCGTCTCGGCTCGTGGCAACACTAAGTATGTGAAAGACATGCACTTTTTAAAAAGGTTTTTTTTTACCAGCATCTTCCAATACAATTATTTTGTTTTAGTTATTCAAGAAATGTACCCCTGTACTCACGAAATTCTACTATCTCTAGTTATGAATAACACGTATTTTGCTACAAAACTCACGGACATAATGTCGAGAAACCCAAGGTGGCTTCGGGAAATCAAGTTCATTATTATTTTCATTAGGCCTATACGCGATTCTCATCACTTTTGAACCTCACTCCATGTTCCAGCCATCAGTGCGCAAGCAGCCGAACAGTTTGACAGTGTGCATTTTTTTTTTAAGTAACAAAATACGTATTATTTATAACATGAAATTACACCATTATCTCATATATTTCTATAAACACCTAGCGAGACCCAGCATTCCAAAAAGTATTACGAAATGTAATGCGTCATCATTATTTTGTTTCATACGCACTAGTTTTAATCGACAGATGCAAATATGGCGGAATGTGAAAGAATACTAAATAATTATTTGCAAGGGAATGTGGCGGCCATAACGTAAAGTTAACCCGTGTCAAGCACCTTCTAAATTCGGGCGAGTTAAGTTTGTCTTTTATGAATAGTAAAACTAGTAAATTCATTTTTTGGGTGTAGTTTTACGCGTAAGTTAATATAAACACTTTTACCACAATATACATATTGTAAACTTTTGTATTTCATGAGAAAGACGATTGTGAAAATTAATACTTTTTCGTTTGCTAGTACGCTGCCATGTAGCTAAACTCTTCGCTTCCAGAAGGTTCCTTAGGTCAATAAACGGGAAGAAAAATATAAAGATTCGCCAAGCGTAATTGTCATTTAAACAACTCGCGCCATAACGTCCTGGATGTTTTCTGCTTTCAGAGAAATCCAACAAGTGGCGACGAAGTCATTTAGCCGCCTCTCAGAAGCATAAATAACGGTTGTTTGTTGTATTCGCTCGCTGAGTTTACGATGCTTTTCCCTAATATGTTAACCTGGATGGGTTAACTTCCGGAGGCGGTGTACTGAAAATACAAATTTCAATAGAAAATACCTTTTCCAAATTAGAACCATACATTTGTTAAAGAAATACGTAATACGTTCTTTTGAACTGATTCAGTAAAGGTGCAGTTTCGTTTAGGCGATGGTCGTATGCAATGGCCGCATTCAGTGAATGTGTGCGACGGAACCATGTAGTGGGGTAGTTTCATTTGTGCATTTGGCGCGCATGCGCGACGCCGTACTGTATCTATACAATCATATTATTTACTTTTCGTGCATTATAAGTTTTAAGATCTTTTTATAAACAACATTTTTTACAGTATCAGAATTTTAGACATTATAATAATAATATAAGCAGCATTTTAAATTAAACTCAACTTTCATTCAATATAAAACAATAGTGCTACTTCAAGCTGCTGTAGTACTCTGCTGCCATCTATTGAGCTCCAAATTTACTACATCTGTGCATGCATTCTCTTTCTTTCGCGTTTTAGCAACAATTTCATAGCATTTTCGTGCAATTCCTGACGTAGCTTTCAATTCTCATCTCTGCTGAAGTTCATATTTGGCACAAAATAGTTCCAAATTCAAAGAAATCACGAATGTAAACTGCACACTACTCTGCAACGCACGCGATTGCTGCAGCTTGACTGGCCTCCGAGAGGTCGTTGCAACAGTTGCATGCGACGTTATGCGTCCGATGCACAAACCAAACCGACTTCACTGATTTCCCTTCAACGTGTCAATGCAGTGACGCGTGCAGCAGTTGCTTGCGATCATTGTATGCAATCAACGCACAAACGAAACCGCACCTTAAAAGTACAGTAAAGCAGAGACTATTTCAGGTTTCGGAATCAACAAATAAAAGGAACTAACGAGGGAAATGTACGGTTAGTTTGCGGTTATACCCCCATTTCCGTTCTTGTTTGTCGAAAAGAAAAGATAACGTAACAAACCTTTCTAACCCACTCTCGCTTACTCGGCATACTGCCAGTGTTTTCATTGACGTTGGAAGTGTACCGCAGTCATGTAATATGCATGAATATCAACCAGCTTTTGCACGGAAATGAACTTCTACATAAAGCGGAAAAGGGGCATTAGGATTTTAGTGTGTTTATTATGTTATAGTAAATTGTTTAGCAGTAGCTCAAATATCTTATTTTGCAGAGGCAGTGAATGTTATGTGACCTGTTTCCTTTTCTATATTATACATCCTGGTACTCCGCCTGCGGAAGTAATTCCTTGCATATTCTTTCAATTTAAGCTCGTTCTGTCGTGGCAAGTGTGATGGCTAAGGCTGCTATTAGGTTAGATCTGCAATAACCTGTAATAGGCTCTAAAGATTAGGGTAAGCTAAAAGCTTGGCTCTTCAATTATTTTATTCGAATTTATAATTTTTTCCACTCCTTTCTCTCACATTCATAAGTATAAATTAGCTGAGATTACGGTTAATTTAGTTACGTTATATTACATTTATTAGGCGAAGTTAGTTAGGTTACACTGACTGTGCTTACCCTGAACGGGATTTTATATATATATATAAATACAGTCCTTGCAAATTCTCAATATGTCCTTCATCGAGCTGGTGGTAGAGCATCAGGTTCGGAGTTCCTTTCCTATAAATCTCTTCCTTCCACATCATTACGATATATCACTTCGTTGCCTTTTCTCGAACAATTACATGGGTCTACACAGGATTGCCATACATCTCGGTTTTCCGGGACTATCACCTGTTGTGGATCCACTGTCCCGGTGTCCCGATAGGTTCCTCGGGACAGTTAAATGTCCCTATTTAGAGGAATAAAACTTTTGTTTTAATTCATAAGTGTTTTGCTGTTAACTATGACAATAAGTATCTACTACGTGATATAATTTAATTTATTTCAAGAGTTCATTGCAATTCTTGGTTACGGAA
>JAGDQP010041383.1:0-16926 GCA_022664845.1 Lepisma saccharinum | reverse complement strand
TATGGCAAACACGAATCTGAAGTCCTTTGATGTGTATATCATCTCTAAATAAGAAAACATTTTTTAAAAATCGTTAATTTTTAACATGGGATTATATAAGAATTAGATACATTACACATTAAGCTCATAAAGTATGGTCATAAATGAAACTATCTGCTAATATGACTGCCGGAAACTATATCACGTGACACGTTGAGGATTGTTCGATTCGAATTTCAAGCTTCGCTTGTCATGCTGACTACATTATCGTTTCCTTGTGGATTTCAATGCGGAAATCGAAATTTGCTAATTTGGCCAAGATGGCCGTATCCGGAATCTATATCACGTGATACGTTATCAATAGTTTATTTTGTATTGGAAGTTGCATCCAAATAAATTACGATTAACATAGGCAGACAGTATTAGCGCCCGATCCGACTTTTGGAGTGTCCAACCCGATCCGGCAAGGAAGTACTTGTGCCTGGTTCGGCCCCACATCATATGTGTCCGGGCGACCCGGCTTGGCCCGGAATGAGCCCGGCCCGGTTCGGCCCGGCCCGGCTAGGCCCGGAATGGGCCCGGTCCGGTCCGACCCGGTGTACTTGAAACGGGCCGGGCCGGGCCGAACGGGCGCGCCCGGCCCGTGCAGGGCTCTGGTTTCGACCCCTGCCTTTTATGTCCCCTCGGGGACGATTCCACTCAATGCTTCCTTAATAAGATCCGCATCTACCTCCAAGAGCATGGACTCCATAAGTGACTGTCGCGTTCCACTGTCTCTACACTCTATCCTGACAATCCCAGAACTCCTAAATTTTACCTACTTCCCAAAATCCATAAACCTGGTCGGCAGACCCATCGTTTCCAGTATTGGCTCTCCCACTGAAAGAATTTCCGACTTCCTTGACCACCATCTACAACAGTTTGTCCAGACTCCCTTCCTACATCAATGATACCAACCACTTCCTCTCCACAATACATTCCATCTCTGATCGTCTCCCACCAACCTAGTTACAGTTGACGTGACGTTACTGTATACCAACATTCCCCACACTAATGGTCTCGCTGCTCTTGAACACTTGCTCGACACACTCACCAGTCCTCTCTAAACCCAGCACAGCTAGCCCAGTTTGGCAAACATGAACAATTTCACCTTCGAGAACCATAATTTCCTGCAAACCAAAAGGCACAGCCATGGGCACTCGCATGGCCCCTTCCTACGTCGACCTTTTCATGGGACGCCTGGAGACCCAATACCTCAACTCCACACATCTCAAACCTTTCACCTGGCTTCGCTATATTGACGACATTTTCTTGATTCGGATCCACGGACAAGAATCACTGGAATCATTTCTGCAAAACCTGAACTGCACCCTTCCCGTCAAATTCACTTGGTCTTTCCCCCAGGGAACACACAACTTTCCTTAATCAGGGTGTCTAGCAGTCGGGAAAATCGAGAATTTGTCTTAAATTTAAAAATTGGTCACAAAGTCGGGAATTTTCTATCAAGTTTTTCGTGTAGAGAATTTGGAGTAATTATAATCGAAGTCAAATAAGAATCGTTGAGAATATTGAAAGTTCACTCAACGAATGGATCCACCCAGAAGGGGCCAAAGAGCGAGATTTAAGGAAAACAGTAGTTATTGGTTGCAAGGCGTGTAACGTCACTGTACGGAACCGTAAGCTTGTATACATAAGCAAGAACATAAAGAATAGTGGATATAAAAAAAGTGATATTGTACGTAATATTTTGTAGCGAAAAAGTTCTATTTTTTTTTTTTTTTTTGGTTATATCTTTTAGATTGAATGTTATATATTTCATGTTTAGCGTTCATAAGTAACTTAAATTTAAAGAGTTCGGCAATGTTTTCATAAATAATTCAACATTTTAAAGACCAGTTGTTTTAGTGTAACTGCAAACCACGTGATTGCAATTTGTTACATTGCTTTGAGGTATGTAAGTTTTGAGTATTACGAAGTAATTTTGAAGTGTCAGTAAATGACCATAGGCAGTAGTCAGTGGAACGAGCATAGATGAGCTTTCTTTTCTTTTTCTTTTTAGTATTTATTTCTATGATAATATGTTAGGTTATGCATTCCAGTCCCTTTAATGTAAGTACTGTTCGAGTTATTTCTATGTTATAGTGAAACAAAAAGGCAGAAGGCTGGCTTAACTTCTCTCAGATGTATCCCAAGTTGCAGTAGATACAGTAATTAATATTGTATGTAGGCCTATCCCCATTCTGATTATTCATCTATACTATACACAAATTTCGTTGGTACGTTTAGAGTGGGCTGTACAGTCCTGATCGCTTTTGTGAAGCGTTAAGTTATTTGGTCCACCATAAATATTATTGTAGTTAAGGTTCTAGATCGCTGGCCCGCACTTTTTCGTTAAATAATAGCCTTTACTAAAAATTATAGCACTACCACAGTTAACTAACTTTAGTTTTAGTTTTAGTTTTTTACAAAAATGCTGTTTATGTCCTTGTACTCCTAAAGGGGACCAGCGTTCTAGAACCGTCCTGACTTGACGTTGGTTAAAGCTAGGTTAGTTTGCTTTAGAATTAGTAAATTAAAATTACTTACGATGTGTGATGAATGCTATTTAGAACGTCTTTTTCTTTGTACTGAAGAAAATACTAGAATTCTTAACGGTACACATGGTGGACCAGTTTTCGTAACGCTTCAATAGCTTTTGAAGGTAATTTGAACATGCTGATTGTTGTAGAGATAAGTATTTTAAAAAAAATGGCACAGGCATACTTCAGAATGAAAATCAGAGCCCTGCACGGGCCGGGCGCGCCCGTTTGAAGCAAATCGGGCCAAACCGGGCACATGTACTTCCGGGCCGGGCCGGATAATTCAAAAGTCCGATCGGGCGCTAATACTGTCGGCCTATGTTAATCGTAATTTGTTTGACAAACTGACTTTATACAATAATTCAAACTACTACTATTAATACTACTGCTGTTGCTAATACTACCTCTATTACTACTTCTATTATGACTACTGCTAATACTACTACTTCTACTATTATTACTACTACTTCTGCTATTACTATTTCTACTATGACTACTGCTAATACTACAACTACTGCTTCTACTTTTACTACTACTTTAATGCTACTACCATTACTGCTACTAATACTACTGCTAGTACTACTACTATTATTATTATTACTTCTACTACTACTAATACTATTACTACGTCTACTATTACTGCTATGACACTGAGCTGTGTAATGTGAGTTGGAAAA
This sequence comes from Lepisma saccharinum, assembly GCA_022664845.1. Taxonomy (NCBI): domain Eukaryota; kingdom Metazoa; phylum Arthropoda; class Insecta; order Zygentoma; family Lepismatidae; genus Lepisma; species Lepisma saccharinum. Next base: position 13,691 of record JAGDQP010041383.1, on the reverse strand, counting down.
TAGGCCTTAAAATGAATCTAAGTAAAACAAAAGTAATGTACAATCAACATGCTGCAAAGGAGGAAATAAAGATTAGCGGAGAGACAATAGGCATAGTTGATGAGTATGTTTGCCTAGGCCAGCTCAAAACGTCAAATACCAAGTTGACGGATAAAGTAAATAGGAGATTTAAAATGGCGTGGAATTCATTTGGAAGAGTATACTTTATTTTCAAAAGCAAACTACTAATGTGTCTTACCTGTAATGATGTACGGGTGTGAAAATTGGACCTTGAATACGCAAACGACTCAAAGATTAAGAGTCACAAAGATCAATGGAAAGATGCATGCTGGGAATAACTAAGAGAGACCGGAAGACAAATGAATGCATTCGCGCACAAACAAAGGTAGAAGATATATCAAGGCTGCGAAGAAGATGAAGTGGAGATGGGCCGGTCACATAGCTAGTCGAACAGATGGAAGATGGACGACAAATGTACTACATTGGATTCCTAGAGAAAAAAAACGACCGAGACGATGTCCAGATGCGTGATGGGTAGCTTAAATCAAGCGTTTGTCAGGAGCTACGTGGATGACGATATCAACAGACCGAGATATGTGGAAAGAAAAGAGAGGGGTCCTCATCCAGCAGTGGGTAGAAAATGACTGAAGGCGCGGATCCAAGGAGACCCCCCCCCCCTTGACGTCCAGGTATACACAGGATAAAATGGCCTTGAATCCTACTTTACACTGGATAAAGTGACAGAACTATGGTTTACCCCCCACCCCACGATCATATCCTTGATCCGCGCCTATATATATATTCTGAATTTTCTAACCTAACCTAATGTAGTGTAATTTAAGTTACAAAATGTAAAAGGAATCAAAAGGGGAGCAATTCTTTATAAGCACAAAGAATAAGGATTTTAAAATAGTTGAATTATTGTAAAAAAAAAAAAAAAAATGTGCGGGAATCGAACTCGATACGCTTATCAACTGGTTACCAATTTCCCAGCGCTTTGAAACTCGTAACAATCCTAGCTGGGATTGTAGTGAACACGAGAAGATTGGGAATAATACTGCACCGAGTACGTCCTTAATTACTCTTCGAGAACTTATACAAACTAAACTGGGTTGATTCGAACCGCACTTCAACGAGGAGACCCCCTTTTAAGATCAAGTACTTTTTTGTACCGTTCAAAATATTTACACCGAATTTGCTATTAACGTTCTTCAACACCCTACAAAAATACCGAGTGGTGCATCCACATCCCACCAACAACCCCTAAAGGATACCCTCTTAAGCTGGAGTACATTTTTTTAATATATATATATATATATATAAAGCAAGTCCAAGTAACTGGACACGCGCAGCTAGTATTAGTAGCTAAATTCCAATATACAGTATTCACACAAGTGGTCAAAATAATGGGTAAAGGGTACTAATGATATCAGTTTCCGTTTCACTGCCCATAGAAATCAAAACCATTATTTTTTTTTTAACATTTGAATCAACAATCATTGTAGTGGTCTGCTGCACTCATCATACATTGAAAACCGTTAAAGATTTCCCTCTTTAAAAAAAAAAAAAAATCTGCGTCGTGTAGTATTTAATATCACTTTGCCCTATCGAACGCTCAGAATTATTCCAATTCTTCCATTCCCCCTCGAGATATAATTTCCCTCTCCTATGTTAATTCGATAATTAATCAGTTGATTGCCGTGACGTGTGTTGGCCTCAAAGGTGTCAAACATGTAGATGAGAAACTTGAAGCAAATCGGACCCAGCCGGGCCGGATCGGGTCGGACAGGTCAAGTCGGATCGTGCGGTAATACTTTCGGCTTGTGTTAATCGTAATTTGTTTGGAAAACTGTATCTTTATACAATAATTTAAACTAACTTAAACTGCTCTACTTCTTCTACTACTACTACTACTACTACTATTACTGCTGCTACTACTACTATTATGACTACTGCTAATACTATTACTACTACTGCTGCTGCTACTACCACCACTACTACTAATAATAATGATATTACTACTACTTTACTATTACTACTACTACTACTAATACTCCTAATACAACTACTATTACTGCTACTAATACTACTTCTAGTATTACTACTAATGCTACTGCTAATACTAGCCCCCTACTACTGTTTCTACTATTACCGCTACTACTACTACTACTACTAGCATTGTTTTAATTTAAAAATTGAAACAGTGTATTTATTGCATTGTTATAAACTATGGCATTACTGTTTTTAGTAATTAGTTCGCGAACCAATCACTTCCAGTTAACAAAAATATGATATCATCCCAAACGGGACCATTATTTGATCATGTGCGAAAAAAAGTTGCAATCGGTCAAGCGGTTTTGGCGTGATGAGAGGACAAAGATATTAACATTTATTTTTATATAGAGATATAAAAATTATGTTGTCCCGCAACAGTAACTCAAACTTCGCATCAAAACATGAAAGGTCACTTGAAGAAATTCCGGAATCTAATTAGTTTTGGAGATAGAAGGGCTGAAAGTCACTTCCGCATCGTCACAAATGATGTCATAGGTCGATACATGAAGACGTAAGCGGTGACTGCTTAGCAACTCATACTGGAAGTAGTACCTGATACATCTATTTAAGCAATATTTTTGATTGACGGAGTGCCGCTTAGACACTCGTTTCGCAGCCTAAGATTTCATTATTAAGGAATTAAATGGTTTAATAGGGCAAGCATAAAAATTTCCTCTAAGCTTCATTTGCAAATCATAAACATATTTAAATAGATGTATTGGGTACTACTTCGAGTGTGATTTGCTATGGCGATCCCGCTTTCACCATAACTTGTCGAGATATGACGTCATTTGTAAAGATACAACCATCACTTTACACGCCTGTAACTCCGGAACTAATCGTATTTCGGAATTTCTTCAAATCAACTTTCTTCTTGTTCTGTTGTAAATAATCACCCCCAAATTCGCGCCATTATTTCAGGGACGCCCTTTATATACAGGATGTCCCTAAAATACACAGTCAAAATTTAAGAGGTGATCGCTGATATTAAAACAAGTAAAATAGTTCCTGTGAACATGGGTGAAATTGCGCTTTGTTTTGGAGATACAGCGTTTCCAACTTGGAGCGCAAAGTCGACGCTTAACAATGGGAAGAAAATGAATAATTCTCAATAAATCAGAAACGACGCATTGAATGAAAGTTTCGTTAGCGCAGATTCGTTTCTAACAACATCCTGGATATCAGGAGTGAAAGTATGATATCACCGCGTTGCAAGTGTTCCCAACCCGGTATAACGTTTAAATTCTTCAAATGGCACCACGTCGTGTTGTGGGGTATTTGCCATCCTCTAGTGATGATAAACATTCGTAAACACACATCGCAGTGTTGCAAACTGTGGTTGAAGTATCCTAGGAAATTATGTAGTTTGTATAAGATGGTCAGAACCTTTCTGTAACAAAAATTGTATATTTAATAAGTAGTAGTAATATAGATCGCCCTGTTGGTCTAGTGGTTACCGTCGCTTACTGCTGATCGTAGGGTCCCGGGTTCGATTCCTGGCCCTGCCAAGGGTTTTTCCAAAGCAAAAGGGTCTGGAATGATGCCCACCGTGATGCAATTGGGGAGCTGCTGTGAATAAAAGACAGTGGCGATAACAGCTTAGAGCTTCTCCCAACACGTCTGGTCAGCGTGAGAGCAAAAAGAATAAAAAACAGCAACACGAAAAATACAAACTTCAATCTCTAATCTAATACACCTTTAGACATAAAATAATTCATACAAAAGAGAAACATAAGAAATGTTTCAACATTAATACATTAGATAAATTATCTTTAAATTCCATAAATATTACATCGTCCGTGTATCAAACAATACACACATACTTACATCACATTAGTCACACATAGACGCATACATACACATATATCATATACAGATGCTTATGTTTATGCTTTTTATAATATAAGAAACGTAAAAACGTTTCTGAATCGACTCCACTTTTTTCACGACATTTATGAGAGGTTGAATGACCATATAACTGAACCATATTCTACTTTACTTCTCACCATACCATTAAAAAGAATTCTAAGCAAATCGACATTATTTAAATAAGTTGCATTTCTGCGTAGGAAACCCAAATTTCTGAAAGCACTATTGATTACGTATTGGATATGGTCGTTGAAAGTTAAGCGTTCATCAATAATAACACCTAAATTCTTAATTGATTCTACTTGATTAATAAACGTATTTCCAGTTCTGTAATCTGCTAGAATGTTGCGTTTTGTTTTGGAGAAAATCATATAACAACACTTTTGCCTGTTCAACCGAAGACAATTTTTTTCAGCCCAATTACATAAATCATCAATATCTCTCTGGAAGTGTTGACAATCATCAACAGTTTGGGCTTCAGCATATATCTTTATGTCATCTGCATACATTAAACAATTTGCAAATTTAATTATATCTGGAAGATCATTAACATTCAACAGAAAAAATAATGGACCTAAATTAGATCCCTGAGGTACTCCTGAGTTAGTTACATATTCAAATGATTTAAATTGTTTGTACATCACGAATTGCTTACGATGAGTAAGATACGATTTAAAAAGAGCTACAAATGGAGATAATAGACCAAATTTAGATAACTTTGTCAACAATAGAGCATGATTAACCTTGTCGAAAGCCTTGGAAAAATCAAAATGTATTGAGTGTACTATTGATCTATTATTTAATGCAGAATATATATATATTGTACATACTTCAGAACAGGCCATCAGTATATATGGAGGTATCTCGTCAGGTCCACTAGATTTTTTCCGTTTAGATTTTTTAAACGCATCTCTATATACTTTAAACGATACTTCATTTAAAGGCAACGTATTCACATTCTCAAAATCAGGATCTCCAAATACCGCGACTATTTGACGAGAGCTTTCGTAGAAAGATTTTAAAAAATGTTGCAAATCCGTTGGCAATATCAGAGCCCGTATCTAATATTTTGTTATTGTGTTTCATAATGCCGTTACTATTTCTTATTTTGTACTAAATTCCATAAAGATCGAGAATCATATTTAATATTTTCCTCGATTTCTTTAATATAATTATTATAAGCTTTTCTTATCATACTCTAATTTCTTTCGAATCTCACAAAACATTAACTTATTGTACTCTGAATTCTTCATCCTTTTCCTATAAGAATATTTAAGTTTTATAGTCATTATGTCATTAGTAAACCAACTTGGGTATTTTTTCTTATATGCGATTTCACTTGAACATTTTCTTTGAATACGAAATCTACAATCTTATAGAAATAGTCAGCTGCACATTCCACATGATTAAAAGCGCCCAATGCACTGTAATCTGCGTCACGAAACATCGTATATAACTTTAAGAAATCAGCTCTTTTAAAATTATATTTCAAAACATGGTCGTTTCTAACATAGGTGAGAAACCTAAAAGGTTCTTCACTTTCAGATTTAGATTTAATTACAGGGTGATGAATGTCTGGCTTAGAATTTCAATGTTATTCTTTACGTTTGTCAAAATCAAGTCGAGAGTTTTATTATTTTCATTCCTGATATCGTTTACTGATTGTAAATTATAATGGTGTAAGAAATTACACAAAGTTCTATAACATGGCCCACCAATATTAAGATTGTAGGAAGAATCACTAATTAAAGGTAAATTAAAATCTCCAACAATTATTATGTTTCTGGTGTTGAAATCCTCTATAGTTTCAAATAAATTATAAAATGATAAATATTTGTCCAATTTAGACGAAGGAGTAAAATAGACAGAAACCAGATAGTACACTGTATTTCGAACAAGTATTTTAATGCATAGAGCCTCATTATTACCGGGTAGATTAACTAACCCTGAAACAAAATCTTGTTTAATAGCAAGCAATATACCTCCTCCTGTGCTACCCAGCCTATCTCTACGATACACATTATAACTACCATCAAACAACTCATGGCTATATATTCCATCATGTAACCAAGTTTCTGTTAATACTACAATATTATGTCCACATAACAAACTACTCATGTAGAAATCCTTGATTTTTGTATTAAGCCCTCTTACATTTTGATAATAAATTGATATGCAATCATTGAGAATCATAATTTCAAAACATCTTCAGGTGTTTTAAGCACAAACACTTGTCTGTCACCTTCTCTTTTTCTCAATTTTATCGTAGCATTATTATCTACACATAGAAAAGCAAAACCTTTTTCTCTTTTAACTTTCCTAGCTTGACTAAGAATACCCTTTCTGTAGCTCGTAAGACTTTGGTTAATGTACACAGTTTGATTAGTTTTAAAACCTAAATGTATTGTATTCAAATTTCTCTTAAGTTTTCGTCTCTCCAAAACTTTCTCCTTATCAGCCCTTCTAACAAACCTTACAATAATTCCACTTTCTGCCTGATTTGGAAACCGTTTCAATCTATGACATACATCAATTTGTTCATCTTTGAGTTCAGTGTCTAAAGACTTGGCTACATTTTTCACAACGTCATATATGTTTTCATTTTTCGTTTCCGGAACACCATATATTTCAAGGCTCTTTCTCTTATTATGTTGTTCAAGTTCATCTAACTGGAGCCGGGTTTCATGCAATTGTTTCTTCAAAGACACATTTTCTTCAGTCAGTGCTTCTATTTTAGCTATACAGGTGTTTAACGTTTCAGATTGTTACTTAACAAGGTCTGCATTTTCGTCCAATTTCTGGTGAGCAAGGACAAGGGATTTACCTAACTCACGCTCTGTTTCCTGATGGGATTTGCGTAAGCTTTCCATTTCAACTTTTAAATCCTGCATTAGTTTATATACTTTTACTATAGATGGCAACTCTGCGGCTTTTACGTTCTCATCATGCGAACTAGATCTTCCGAGTTTAGTATAATCTTTACAACGCCACTATTGATTTATCAACTTCATAAATTCGACATCAGTTTCTTTCAGTTCCGCACATTTTAAATGGCACGGCTTAAAGCAGTCCGAACATTGAATTTTTTAGATGTCCTGTCGTGAAACAGATTTTTGACATTTAATACACGAACTCATTCTCATCCGATGAGTCGGGACGGGCGTAAGCCTTAGTGCTATTACCGCCAATAAAATTCATTTTATCTTATCTTATCATCCGATGTATGGTGCTCCACTTCGTTATATCTATGAACTGGCACAATATTTACTGCAGTTTATAACGTTAACAGTTAATATTGAAGACTCACACAAATCTAATATATTTGCATATTTTGTTTCACTTTCACTCTACGCGATTATGATAAACAAAGTGCAGTAGCTTCGATTTATCGAAATTTTCGATCACCTAAATTGTGGTCATAATCTTTGCGAGATGATTATTTTTAGCGAGGTAAGGGGAAAATTATTTTCAACTTGATCTTTGAGATATTGAGTGTTCTAACTTCGTCTCAAAATCAATTTGTTTAAATAATAAATAAAATGAAAATTTTATGATAAATCATAAACCAAGCATTAAGTAAAATTTACGTGTTGGGACTTGATTTGTATGAATAGGATAAATTTTAGAAGTTAAAATGTGATATCATCGCGTTAACAATGTTGGCAGTCTGATTTCACTTTTTTAAAGGACACTACATCGGTATCCTTTAGGATAGATCATTGGCGTAGCAATCGGATGATCCTGGGAACGATCCCATGGAACACATATCGTGACTGGGGTTTCCATGTTTTAGTTCTGTCTCAACGGATAAATGTGGATATGGTACCTCAAACTAGGCTCTGGCCGATTTCCTTCCCACACTCTCTCCCCTCCTCTATCCCAGCCTGAGCCCAAGTTGCCTACCGGCTATAAGTAACTTCAAATTAAAATTTTAGGGTTGAAGAACATTATATGTGAAACATACAATGCAGTGTTTACATTTTGATTAATATTACGAGGTGGAATATCTAAATTAAAGATTTTTCAAAGTTAAATTCGTATGTTATTCATAACTTCCAACACTGCATTCTGTGCTTCAATAGTATGTTTGTCATCCTTAGAAAATACTAAATTTTCCATAAATTGGGGTATTCAAATATTTGAAAAAGATTTTTCTTTTATTATTGTTGTTAAGACTGTCAAGTGTCAACCCAGCAACATCGCGTTTTCACTTCAAAATATTCACCCTGTTGATACACATCAACTTCTCAAAATGCAGTTTTACCTGAGTGCATGGTTTGTGATTTATCAATAAGTATTCATGTTATTTACCATTATAACTTCTCGCTTTTGGACTCGAAGTTGGCCCTCTGGTACCTCGGAAAGGAAGAGCAGTTGTACCTATGTGGAAAATAACTTTGCTGTGTTTCAGTGCGAAAAGTTAACTACCAAAGTTTTCCCCATTATTTGGAAGAACCATGTACAAGTTTTGTATATAGGGATTAGGAAGGTAATGCATATCAGTAATGTTGAGCAATTCTCCACCAAACTTTGTATGGCTTCGCCTTATTTAACCTTGGAAATACCGTACATAATTTTGATCCCAGAAATTTGACAGACGGATAGCAAATCACAAGATGTTCCCGTAGACGCCGCTAGAGGTAGTTGAACGGATTAGTGCGCTAGTCCATTGACGCCAAGATTGTGGGTTCGAATCCCGCCTAAGACATGGATGTTCGTGTGATTTTAAATTAAAGCTTAAGGTAGGTAGGATAAATAAGTATTTTCAGTAAAATATCATAAGTAATATAAAAAGGATTTAAACTCGCTTAGGGAATTTTTTTTTTAAAGTAGGATAATGGTTAGGACAACGGAGCTAGCAGATCATAAGATTGAAGGTTCGAATCCAGCCACAGATAAGTGCAAAAGTTAAAAGCTCTTAACAAACTAAAATCCATTACGCGTAAGGGAACGGGCTCGTGCAGCGCTCTGGTTTGCGTTATTATTTCTATATATAAAATTGAATGTTACTATGTTTCTCCTCTCATAACACCAAAACCACTTGACTGATTCCAATGATTTTTCGCACATGATCAATTAATGGCATATGAGACCCCATTTAACATTGAAATCCCATAAGGAAAAAATCACATTTTGACCTTGTATATCATCAGTCCGCTCTGCTCGGGACCTCGTTTTGCTCTCAAAACAAAACTTCAGACCTTCATCTAAACTCCCTCCAAATTTTGTTGTCCTAGCTCTTCCCATTTCTGTGTACTGGAGCTATGAAATTTACACATGAATTTTGGGACAGTCTGTGTGTATGTGTGTATATATATATATATATATATCTATATCTATATATATATAGATATATTTCACTTGAATAAAGGAAAGCCGGAAGGGGAATTTAAGGTAAATTTATGAGAGAAATGAAGGAAAGTAAAGGATAATACTTACATCTTATACACTACTTACAAGTCACTACGATATTTCGTGGAAATAGTAGTACTTAGTCATGTGCAGAAGAAGAGTGCGAAGTGCACGTGTTCACAAAGCACATGATTGAAGAGACAGTGGCGACACGTAGCGGACGATGCATCAAGCGTGGAGAACAACTGACTGCAGTAGAGCGTAGATTTCAGAAGCTTGGAACAATTTATAACTGTACAGCGGGTAAGTACAGGGTGGGATTGTGGAAGGAAATGTGTTGAAAATGTAGAGGAAACGGGAGGTTTAGAGTTTCTAAAGGATAAGGCCCGGTTATATTTTCGCGCTCAAACCATGAATAAAAGGACCCTCTCGCAGACGGCGTGTTGTGCTGGTCGTAAGGGGTAAAATGTGAATTATGGCAACCAGGAAAGATATATCAAAATTTGTGTTGTGGGACTGTGTGTAAGGGAGCTTGGGCATCCGGTTTGTTGATATTGCAGAAGTGACGATGGTTGTTAACACAGAAGTGACGATGATTGTTAATACGAAAGTTTAAAGCCCTACCTGTTTCCTCCATATAAAAGCACCACAGAACTTGCAGGTTAGGATGTATATAAAATTAGAGGTGTGGCATGTACCCTTGGGATTGAGCGTGTTCCGGCCATTAGAAGTATTGATAGTGACTAAGGGAGAAGTGATAAAAAATGAGCAGGTCCTACATCTGGATCTCTTTCATGTATGGGCGCCGCGCCGGTTTGGGTTGGTGGCGAGGAAGGATTCGTACGGACAAAGATGTTTCTAAGAGTAGGTGGATGTTGAAAAACTAATCTAGGTTTGGTTGGAAGTACTGATCTTGTGTCTGGGTCAGATTGGAGAATGTGGAAATTAGAGTGTAGGATTTATTTGACCTTGGTTAGTTTAGGATGGAACTGGGTGATTGGAGCCGTGGGTTGGAGGTTTGAGTGTGTGCTGATGCACGGCGAATCCGTTTGGTAAAAGGTAAGATGGGTAGCCTGGATTGACTAGGGTCTCCTGGAGGCGTTGGTTGTAAGTTTCAACAGCAGAGGTGGTGGAATTAAGCCGTTGTTCTCTGAGGGCAAGGGAGAAAGGAATTCCTTTCTTGGTGTGGTAAGGATGGAAACTTGAGTAGTGTAAGTACTGCATATGGTTGGTAGGTTTTAAGTGAACGATAGTAGTGAGACTGTTGTTCCTAGAACAACTGAACCAATTCCGTGTTGTCCAGTTAACTTGGTCTATTTCTAGCAAAAGAGTAACATGCCTTGACGTGGACATCACTCTGGAAAACAACACCCTTACTACTTCCGTTTACATAAAACCTACCAACCATATGCAGTATTTAACACTACTCAAGTTTCCATCCTTATCACACCAAGAAAGCGAATCCTTTCTCCCTTGCCCTCAGAGAACAACGCCTGAATTCCACCACCTCTGCTGCTGAAACTTACAACCAACGCCTCCAGGAGGCCCTAGTGAACCGGGGCTACCCATCTTACCTTGTTGCCAAACAGATTCGCCGTGCATCCTCACACATTCAACCCACTGAACCTCCAACCCACCGGCTTTAATCACCCAGTTCCATCCTAAACTAACCAAGGGCAAACAAATCCTATACTCAATTCCACATTCTCCAATCTGACCCAGACACAAGATCAGTATTCCCCACCAAACCTAGATTATTTTCTCAACATCCAACTGATCTTAGAAAGATCTTGGTCCGTACGAATCCTTCCTCGTCACCACCCGAAACCGGTGCCCATATATGCAAGAGACCCAGATGTAAGGTCTGCTCTATCTTCATAACTTCTCCCACAATCACTAACAATACTGCTAATGGCAAGGGTACATGCCACACCTCTAATTTTATATACATTCTAACCTGCGAGTTCTGTGATGCCTTTTATGTGGGGGAACAGGTAGCCCTTTCAACTTTCGTATTAACAACTATCGTCACTTCTGCAATATCAACAAACCGGATTCCCCAGTCTCCTTACACACCGGGTACCACAATACCAATTTTGATCTATCTTTCCTGGTTGCCATAATCCACATTTTACCCCGTACGACCAACACCTCAACGCGCCATCTGTGGGAGAGTGCCTTTATTCATTGTTTAAGTCCGAAAATATATCCTGGTCTTAACCCTCAATAATCTAAACTTCCCGTTTGCTCTGCATTTTCAAAACATTTCCTTCCACGACCCCACTCGGTACTTACACGTTATTGTTCCAAGCTCCGGAAATCTACGCGCTACAGCAGTCAGTTGTTCTCCAGTTTGATGCATCATCCTCTACGTATCGCCACAATCTCTTCACTCTTGTACTTTGTGAACACGTGCACTTCGCTCTCTTCCTCTACACTTGAATACGTGCAACTGTGTGTACGAAATATCGTAATACCTTTTATATATATGAATATGTGTGTGGTCTAATACGAAACATAGAATCTGTAAGTATTTTCCTCAAATTTACCTTAAATTGCCCTACCGGCTTTCCTTTGTGCTAGTGATTATATCGTAATGTTCTAGTGGTTCTCTTGTAGAGTACCTGAGGTACAGCTGATAGATACTCGGGGTTTGTCTTTTAGCACACAACCGGTTTTATTACTGAAGGAGATAACTTTAACAGGTTCTCTAATAGAACGTCCCGTAGGTGACTAATTACAGAAAATAGATAAATGTATGTTGTAGACGTCTTCTTCTTAGGGTGTATTCTCCAAAGAGAGGTCTAGGATGAGGTGTCGTTGCCAGAAGCGTTGCCTTCTGTGTACGTAACGAAGACATCGGAAGCGTTGCCTTCTGTGTGTCTAGGATGCACCAGAAGCGATGCCTTCTGTGTAAAATAAGGTGAATTTAGGCAGAGTACATACCAGAAGCGATGCCTTATGTGTATCAGGGTGTTCCAGAAGCGATGCCTTCTGTGAACAGGTAAAAGGAGAAGAGTTAACCACCCAGGAGTAAGTGATACCCTATAGCTGGTGCATCGTAGTTCTATAGTTTTCTTTTGGGGCGCGGTCCTCCAACTCCCTCTGCATGTTGATAGCAACCCCATCTGTTGTATCCATGGTGAGTTTGTTCTTGTCGTCTGCTAATGTTTATGTGTCACTTTACTATTGTGGTTATATCACTTGTCACATGTATGTTTATAAACACTGTTCTGTTTACATAATTTGCGCGTGTGAGTAGATACACGGAACATTGCAATATATATAACATTGTAAAACAAGGTAGAAAAAAAAGTGATACTTACGTAGTAGAATACTGCGACAACCGTACAAAAACTTCTCAAACACAATAGAAAGGAGGCAACGTTTCGCAAAAGCGTTTTCAATGGTAGGAGAGAAAATAGACAAAGCGGACAGGAGCGGGACTTTGTCCATTTTCTCTCCTACCATGTGAAAACACTTTTGCGAAACGTAACCGCTTTTCTTTTGTGTTTGTGAAGTTCCTGTACACCTGTCTTGGTATTCTAACATGTACCTTTTTTTTTTTACCATTTCTACCATCTTATTTTATTTCTGGTTACTCATTTACAAATAACCAAGTATAGAAATGTTCCTGAGAGTTGCATACTGAAAATTAAAATACAGTATCAGTCTGAAAAAAAAAAAAACATATCTCAAAATATTCGAAAACTGACGGTGTCACGTCAGAAAGGCCCGGGTCAAAAGGGCCCCGCGACGAAAGGGCCGTTGTCAAAAGAGCCCCGCAACAAAAGGGCCCGAGTCAAAAAGGCCCCGCGACAAAAGGGCCCGAGTCAAAACAGCCCCGCGTCAAAAGGGCCCCGCGTCAAAAGGGCCCAAGTGAAAAAGCCCCACAACCGGCTCAAAAATCTTTGGAAAATAACTACTGGAATCATTCTAAAATTCTGGAACTAAAAAACTGGAATAATTCTTATGTTTTTCTGGACTGCAACTTTGGGATATTAGCGTAATACGAAGTGGAAACTTTTGGGAGTTGTGCTGGGGTGCCAGAACGAAAAAAAAAATAATTGGAGGGAATTTCAGAACTGGGATATTGAGCCAATTGGGGATGGCTGAATGGAAAAAAAATGAAAATTAGGGACGGAAATTTAGAACTTTCAAATATTAAGGAAATAGTTAGTGGAAAGTCAGAAGCGTGGTTGTGGAAGTCCCCGAACGGGAAAAAGGAATTTCAGAACTTTGAAATATTAGGCTAATGCATAGCGAAAACTTAAGAGAGTTTAGGTTGGGGTGTCAAAACGGGTAAAAGGGAATTTTTAAGGGATTTCTAAAACGTTGAAATATTTGGATAAGTAGTGAAAACTTTAAAGATCTTATGGTGGGAGTGCCATAACGGGAAAAAAGGAATTTATGGG
>JAGDQP010041380.1:5189-16926 GCA_022664845.1 Lepisma saccharinum | reverse complement strand
TAATAAAGAACTCATAATTAAATAAAAGAACGTTGAATTGAAGAGTACAGGGGAAAAGGGGGGACATCCATTCTTTCTCTTTTTGATATAAAAATGAGTTTGTAACAAATTCTACATAATGACAGCTCAGAAAGTCCCAAATCCAAATGGCCTAATATTCCACAAGTTATAACTTTTTTAAGAATACAAAATAAATAGCGAAACGGGAGAGTTGGACTTCAAAATGAGTACCTATTATGAGGAATGTCCTTTCTTGGACATCTTCCCCTTTTTCCCTGTAGTCTTCAGTTGATGAACGGGGTGAGAGAATGATTCAAGAATTGGAAACGAATATGTCACAGTGTTGATAGAAAAGCCAGTTATACGATTGTTACATTTACTTTACTCACTGATAATTGTTGTATTTAATTTCATATCGACAGTAATGATCGCAGTGGATCCTGATGCGAGGAAGGGCCCGGCATTACACACAGTATTTGAACAAACAATGTCAGACTTCTTCCCATGTCCACAGCTTAATTCAAATGTTCGATTTGCAGGAATATCACGTTTTCTTCTTCTGTGTTGTCCTGAATCGTCTGTCTGGAATCTATCGTCACCTCTGGATATAATCTCTTTGTCTGTATTACATGACCGTGTTTGAGTGTCCATTCGTACCTAAAAGAAACGGAAGTTTGAACTCTGAGGATTCACAACGGTGAGAACAGAAAACAAGAAAATTAAAACCGATATCTGAATGGGAGCCTTTTCGAAATCAAAAAATTTTTGTGTAACTGCGATATCATATTATCAGTCACTATGTTGTCTTATATATCTGATCTTTACTATAACTTATCATAATATATCCGAGCGGCCGTGGCTCAGTGGTAGAACCGTTTACTTAGCATTCGGGAGGTCGTGGGTTCCATCCTAGCGGCCGACCATCCTGTATAAGTTTTTTTCAGAGATTTCCTCAGTCATACCAGACAATTGCCGGAATGGTATCTTCAACTTAGGTCCTGGCCGACACCTTTCCGCATTCTTTCCCCTTCCCTAATTCGTCCTGCGCCTTAGATGCCTAAAGGCCATAAATAAAATTAAAATCAAATATCCCAAGCTGCATATGGACATAGGCCCTTATCAATAAAGCATGATTCCCGATTTCGATCGATATTTTTATCCAATATCAACCATTATCGAATGGCAAACAGTTCTGCCGATATCAGAGATCGGTGTCGGAAATCGGTATTGATCGCTATAGGAAAGCGCCATATTTCACTGAGACGGATTTACTTATTCAATAAACTGAATTACCTACATTTTTTTACAGTGGCTCTATACAAAATGTGATCTTGATTACATTATGTGTCTTTGTTCCATTACACGTCTTATTCTCTCGTCTTCATGTAGAGTTGAAAGTGTTCGCACTTGTCTGTGGCTAGATTCGAACCTGCGACCTTGTAATTTGATGTCATTCGTTTTAAAGCCTACACTACGGGACCATCCTTCAAAAATAACGCACTAATTCTGCTTTCTTTGAACTCAGACATGAAATGTGGAGGACAGAGACAGCACTTTCATGACAGAATTACTTGAAGGTTAATGTAAAGCAACGATCTGTAACAAAAGATGGCAGCACTACCTTCATATATGTCTAATGTATTTTTATCGTTGCACGAAATTTCAATGCTCCTCCTACAAATTCAAGCTTTTCAGGGAAGAAAGCTCATAACCAATTCAAGAGTTCGATCAATGCCAAATTTTAATTATCCTTTTTGTTCATTGTTGAAAGAGCTTCATTGTTATAGATTTTGATATTCACAACAACAATGAAGCGATTTCAACAATGAAGAGAAGCGAAAATAAATAAATCGACATTGATCGAACTTCTGAATAGGTTATGAATTTTCTTTCCTGAAAGTTAGAATTCTCTAGGCTCGAATTTGTAGGAGCAGCATTGAAATTTCATGCAACAATAAAAATACATTAGACAAATACGGAGATAGTGCTGCCACCTTTTGTTGGAGGCTGCTTTATATTAACCTTAAAAGTTTTATACTAACACCTGTTATGTTTCCATTACGTACACACCCATTTTCAAACACAAAAGACGTTTTCGGAACGATAACTGCCAGTGTCGTTATCGCGTAATAACATCTTCAGACGGTTATGTTTCTCCAAACTTAATATTTTAATCTGCCAGTTTATTTCTTTACGTTTTCTGGATAAAATAATCTTTCTTGGGTTTCTGGAATAGCTTCGAATGTCGAAATACCGTAAAGAGCCAATGTCAATCATTGATCATTCAGAAGGGCCAGCTATGATTGATATTCGCGTCATTGGCCCAAGATTGTCCCCGTATCTTTATGCTGTTAAGGATACCGCAGAAAGATTAAAGAAATATACCGTAGATTACTCAGGAAAATATAACTTATCTTACATTGTACAGTGTGGATCCATCTTATAGTTAGGTACAGTAGAATTTATTGAACAAAGGTGTTTAAATGTCGCATGTGAAACTGTTAAAGGATCGTGAGTACAAGGTACAATTTCTTGAGTACAGGGGAAATTTGTTAAGTATCTAATTAATTATATAAATTATGATTGATTCCAATGATTTTAAAACTTTAGACATAAACGCACACAACGAATGTTCTTACCATATAGTTAATATTTTTTCCTACTAGATGGCAAACCATGTTCACAAACTTGCTGCCATCTATGGAGAATTCACTGTACTACATTCAAATACTCTCCGTACTACGCGAGTTCAATGACAGATTTTGGAAAACAAATTCTATTTTTTGATTGTTTAGATATTACATTCGTGAATCAACGAATAAAAATGATATAATTTGTTGACTGGAGCCCAGACTTCGTGGCTGGAAGCAAAATGTGGAAATTTTGTGAGTATTTTTCGAGTTAAAAAGCACATTTTACAAAATGTTAACACCCATCTGTCCACTCAATGTTATTTCTTGAGTGTTTAATATTTTCGCGAAATTGCGAGTCACAAAATTCTACTGTCACTACTTATAGTGGAGAGTCGATAATTTTAGCAAAATCTGAGAAGTTACTTTTCGCAGGAAAACAACTAAACTCTCTTTGAAATCGTCTCTAGATGCACACTGCCATCTCGTACGTCGTCTTGTAATATTATTTGCCATTGAGTAAAATATAAAAACCTAAACATTCCCTTTTTCAACAATGTTTACCCTTAAATCATTTCCCTAGGACGTGAATTTAGATATTATGTATAGTGAACGTGATATCTTTAATAGTTCAGTTCCTGCTCAGACAAACACCGTGTGCGTGGGTTTTCTCGGGGTTTTCCCGTTTCCTCCGACTTCCTTCATTCCACCAATTCATCCCATCATTATTCATACGGCCTGAGCCAAAGTTGCCAAAAGGCCTTAGAACTAAATTCAAGTCTTTAATATAAGAAAATAGAAAACGTGGGCGCCAATGAAATGACTGAAAACGAAATGAAGTTCCTAGTTTGTTTTACAATATCAATACAAGAAACAAAATATTGTTTTTTGAACATTATTGTAATTATGCATTTTCCCCAATTTTTTTCTGATTCATTAAAATGAATTATTGACATCTTCATTTCACAGTTTTGCACAAAGTTCTTGTTGTTTTTGCCAAGGTTTATTTTATGTTTCTTTACAAAATTATATAAAGTGTTTAAAACCAGGCTAGTCAAACCCTCGCTTTGGGTTGTCAATCAAGGAGTTAACAATTATGACTAAGGAGAAAAGATAATTAGGTTTTGGAAGTACTTTTATAGCCAAAATATAATTAAACGAACTTATCCTAACATACAAAAGTAATGCACACAAAATATGTCAAAGGTAGAAGTTATCAAACAGCTAAAACGCTGTTTCTTAAAAGTGGGTTAGGCTAGTACACTTTAGAACCCTCCATGTTCATTAACTCTGGAGAAATTAATAAAAAAAATGTGGTGAAATCTGGACGTACCACAATCTCAGTAAGTTCTATAAAACGCTTCTCTTCATTTCCAGATTTGTAATGGGTAGGTACGTGGACCGTAATGTTAACTTCAAGTATAGGACTGACGTCGATCTTTTCAACCTACGGGGAGAAGAAAGGAAATTATTTATTATTTCTATTTCCTAAGCACATTGTTTAGATTCAGCCACTAAGGTCATATTTACACTCAAACATGCTATACAAGATTATTATCCGGGTTTCTATCCCATGTCCCAGTAATTTTGCGCGAACCTCAAGAGAAAAAGGAAGAGATATATTTGAACAGCATCACTACCAAAATAGTACTGTTGGAACTTCAAAAGATCGAAGTTTCACAGGAAAGTCAATAAAAATTAAACATTTTAACAGATTCATCTTATTATCCATGTAGAGTACTTTGTATTTAGAAAACAACTAGTTTTTACTTGTTTTAATTAAATATCTACAAGCATTATCCATTTCAAAATTTAATTACAATCTATTTTAAGTTGCGAATGACACACTGCTCACCACTGAAAATGCAGCACCAAGCAAGATACAAGATAGCAGTCCAAAATTTGGCAGATAGATACCGTAAGGTACAAGTAGCACATGATTAAACTTCTCCCTCTGTGTGACGCGTAACAACGTGGCGACAGCGGAACAGAACTGTCGCTGATCAGTAGTCTGTAGGCCCACTACGGGCCATCAGAACGACTGCAACACGGCGTGACATAGAGAGGATGAGCCATTGGGCGTCCTCCTCAAGTATAGCAAGCCATGCGTCTTCGACACAATGCCCTCGGCTCATCAATTATAGGTGGTGTAAGATGCGTTGTGCAATCATGGACCAGATGTGTCCATTCGATATGACATCAGGTGAATGTGCCGAGCCGCAGAGGAACCGTGTGTTCAGCCAGAAAGCGTAGAACATCACGTGCCTCATGCGGGCGCGCGATATCCTGCTGTAACGTTGTTTCCGACAGGGCCTGCAGTAAAGGGTACTTAACCGGTCCAAACACATATACGGTTGGCTGGTCACATATTTGTCAAAACGTAGGAGATACGAACGAACACGGAATCTAATGGCACCCTAAAACATAACACCCGGTGCCGGACCGACGTGGCGATGCAAAAAACGCAGGCGTCGTCCAGCCTGTTGTCACTGTACCGCTAGATTCAGATACGATCATCATGATGCTGCAGACAGAACTGGGATTCGTCTGAAAATAGGTTGTCCTGCCATTCGGCGCTCCGTGCGCTACATTCGCGACGCGATTGTAGTCGCTCATACTTATGTTGTGCTTTCAGCGGATGGCGCCGTGTAAATATGGCCCGCCCTGCCAGACTACTTAGAACTGTTCGCTGGGACACCGAGCGCTGTGCAACATCCGTTAGTGCGAGCGCCTGTGTTCGGGATGTAACTGTTTTTTTTATCCGCCAGAGCCATACGCATAAATCATCTGTCCTTGCGGTCCGTGGGACAGCGCGGTCTTTGGTATTTGGCATGTCGTTGCGTAGTGCCTTCGTAGAGCCATCGAGTCCATAAGTGTTGCACAGTAGACGCAGTCCGTCCAATACATGCACCAATGTAGCGAAAGAATAAATCGCACTTGGAAACCATTTGGCAGGACTGGCTCATTCGAAAACGAAGCAACTTTCGACTCTATACACACAGTCACGTCACTCCAACAGTCGTCTATCACAGCACTGTGGCTCTCTGGCCTGCCTCCGATTGTTGTTTTTTGTAGCATACCGGGCGACTCTGATGCTTCATGGAGCTGTCATCCTGATCAGTACTTTTCCTTTCCATGTTCTACATATTCTGGAAATTTTGGATTAATCCAAAGTCTCCTTGTTGGGGTTCCATTTTTAATAGCGAGCAGTGTATTATTGTGGAGAATCAAATTAATAAGATCTGCCGAAGGCATGAATAGGTGAAGTCTAATTTCCTGTTCTTCTCATAATAATAAATAAAAGTGTAATTGAAAGAATGCTCGATTAAAAATAATAGAAAATCAGATAAATAATACATAGAAACAACTTTTAAAGGAAATATAGACAGTAGTGGAAAGGGTTTCTAAAACTCAGTTAACAGTTAACAGAAATGTTGAATGATTTTAAAGCTATATCTTGTTATGTAAGTATCTACCTTTATTATTATTATTCTGTAATTAAATTATAGATGGAGAAGAATGCAATAATAATGTTGTTGTCACTTTGACGATAGAGACAAACAAAGTGTAATATCTGCGCATTTGTCTATATTTAATATTCATTTTATTATGCAGTTATTGCACCTCATTCAAATATTGTATTGTACTTTTAAAAAAAATTATATTCAAGTCTTTTGTAAATGTATAAATCTTAAAAGCAAGAAGAAAATCTGAAAACTTTGTTAATTTTAAACAAACAATCAACAAAGACAAAAATACTCGAGACCAAGGACAAGCTGCTAATGATTTCGTTTGGAAAATCCACGGCAGAAGAGAACGAAAACAACATCTCGTATAAATAGAAGACCCATCATCATCTCTGGACTGACGGACCATCTCTTCACTCTATTGGAGCAACCTACGACGGCGGTGCGAACGGGAAATACGGTGAAAGGAAGTTACTATATCCAATACACTGTTAGAAATTGTAAGTCTGAAACCTTTGTAAAATTTCATCCTAACTTCTATATATCACTCAAATTTTTGACAATTGAAAGGAAGTTTAACTGTAGGAGGTCTCCCAGTATTGATTTAATTGTATCTTCCACTTTTGATTTAACTGTAACTCTGTTCATTTCATTGTATCTATATATCTTTGCTTATTGCAATTGCATCAATCTATTGTGTGACAGGCATACAAAATTTATAGTACCGACTTTAAACAGAATTGTTAGATAAATCAGCGTATATTTGCAATTTGTTATATATCCTCTTAAACTTCACAATAAATATCGGCTGTCATCTTTGTTAACATTATCAGAATACCGTTAGTTTCCTTTAGAATTCCCGTAATTCCAGAATTCACGTGAGTGTTAGCACATTTATACGAAGTGAAAATACATTTATACGATAAAGGAAACTAAGAAATCCGACCTGGTAATACAGTCTTATTTCATTAAGATGATTCAGTACCAACTCACTTCGTTTACTCATATTTTAAAAAATACTGGACAAATTGAGAACAAAATAACATTTTGGAAAGCGGTCCCGATAGTACTTATGGATGTCTTTGAAATGAACTAACGGTCAATTTCAAGATATTAAGTATAGATAAGAAATTTTAATGCCTGACTTTGTCGTCCTCTATTACGGAAATTCAAACTGCTCAGCAAACTTAAATAATTGCAAGATCTCAGGTAGTTTATTTGATACACATTCATAAGTTGGGTTTTCTAAAATTTCATTGTTTGCTCGCCATTTGTCCAACATATTTACAATATATATAGGCCTTCATCCAGCAGTGGATAGAAAACGGCTGAATATGGTTATTATTATATATATATTAATATATATATATATATATAACAAAAAAAGAACGATTAGCTACAGAGGCCTCTTAAGTTTACAGTTAAACTAAACAAAAGCTCTTTTCTCAGTTCTCAGAAACGGGGCAAAGTAATCTGGACGTTATTATCTGATTACATTAAATAAAAGGTTTATTTACTTACAATGTATTGATGTTGGAAAGCAATGATTGTCGTCTCATCTGCTTTAGGGTCACTGATGAATAAATGTTGCTCTTTGTCAGGTTTCCTGAAATACATTTAAACACTGAAGATTAATGCATCTATTTTTGCAAAAGTATTAAAATTTATCATTTAGTGCATTTCTGTAAGATACGGGTTATTCAATAAACATTGTATTAAAACCCTATTTTATATATCAAGCAAAGTGTGTATATCGGATTATAATTTTTATCTGCAAAACTGATTTAGTGACGTCAATGATATTTGGTAAATCTCATGAAATGGGAGAGGGACGACGTCTTAGCTACCTCGGGACAATTAATTGAGGCGCATGCGCGAGCAAAAGTTTATGTACTTTCTTTTAACATGGCACATAGACTTTTGTTCGCGCATGCGCCTCAATGAAGAAGTGGAAACGAGAAGGTGAATGTAATGCTTGACTCACGTACACTAAATAATGTGTTTGTAACAAAACTTTGTCGGCTCTTACTTGAATACTGCCAATGAGGACCAAGATTGTATGTGATGTCACACATGACTTCGAACCAGTGACAGTTCCTGTTCCAGTTAAAATTCCAATTCCAGTGAAAGCTTCAGTGAGGGTTACGAGTTTAGACTATATAAGAAAATCACGTATCAGAACGTCAGGATGTAGGGACCCGTAAGTGGAAGGAGTCGTGATTGTGCACTAATATAATCTATTAACGCCATCATAAAAGGATTAGTTTAGATTAAAATTAGATGATGTAGAGGAACATTTTCTAAGGTTCGTAAATAGAAAGCAAGTTTTTCCATGGGTTACTCTCCAATGTGCTACTTCGATTGCAAACAAGGAAACGGTTACCGCTTCCAAACTTGTTTTCTATTCTTTGGATTCCAACTTTTATACGACAAAAGATATTCTTGATACGTTTTATGCTGAAAGAAAATAGTTACAATTTATTTCTAACCTTAAAATGACAATAGTTTTCAAAGTGACAAAATCCCCGTGGGTCGCAGTGATATTAAACTAAGATCAAATATATTGTTTACGCTCGAAGGCGTATAAATGTAACATGAAATTTAAAAACAGTTTCTTCTCTGTAAAACTGATATAGTAAAACCTGCTTCTCGCATCCAACACTTCAGTTACTCTTGTTATGTAGGAGTGTATGCGTGTGTGAAGCTTTATACATGTGTTTTCTTATTAGTTTCATCTAAGTGGTATCTTTTAATAACTATTATTTTTTAACTAATAACTTTAAAGTTCACTCTGATTAGAATTTTGTGTTCAACTAACAACTTGTACTACTTAGATCTAAGAGAGTCTTTAATCACGACCAATGTGCATAAACTACACTGGCGTAAATCAAAAGCTAATAACAATTGATAACGTAATGGCGCTTACCCGTTTATTACCATGTCAGCTATACTTTCAAACTTTATTGCAAGACTCGCATTGTTATCCTCTTCATTCTGTTCCACACTGTCTGTTGTAGAGGCAGCGTTAATAATAATATTTGGTTGTCCAGCCATCACATAATTCATATCTATCTCCAGATTTATTGTTTGCTGAAAAGTGAAGGAAAGAATTTTATATAAATCAAAGGTTTCACAATACTCTTTCTAATCTTGTGATTCACTTTCACAAATGACTCTTGTGAGTTTATATTTCACACTTAGTAGACTATATTAAGATATTTCATTAGTTTATTTTGTTCTTCTTTTATTGTTTAATGATGAGATTTTAAATACTCTAGTATTCAAAGAATTCTGACAAATATCGTTTGAATAGTGAATAAAACATGATTCTAATCTTGAATTGCTCGCAGGCTTGTGACATCTTCCATAAACCGATCAAGCTATGACACACCGTACCACTTGAATCTGTTAGATTAAGCATAATAGTTTTTCTCTGGCGTTAGTTTTTGAAAACTGAAAATAAAACTGTTTTGTGGTTAAACTAATGGTCGACACCAAAGAACTTATAATTACGAAATATTCTTTGGCCTTTTGGCATAATTTTGTAATTACAGATTTTGACCATCATTTTAACCGCAAAATAGTTTTCATGTCAGATTCACAAAATTAACGTCAGGTAGAAAATTATCCTTCTTTATTTACCGATTTACTTGGCAGTGACCTTCCTTTAGTTTGTCCAGATTTATCATCATTTTCACTTGTTCACCAAGGAAGACCACATTATTCGTTTCCCAGTAGATCTGTATATTTTTCCTTCCGTTGGTTGCTGTTCCTTCAAATAGGCCAATAAATGTTCTTTATACATCATAACAATAATCGTATATAGAAATATAATCATTTGTAGCAATTAAATAACCTGTTTGGACGTCCCTGATTCAATTTTGTTAGCTTTGATTTGCTCCACTAAATTCAGATCTGTTCTTGCGGCTCGGACGGTTAAATTGTGTTTACCCAAGGAGTGAAAACATAGAGGAAAGGAACAAAGTGAAAAAGAACAAAGGAACAAAGAAAGAAACGAAGTGAAGAGACAAGAAGTGACTCAGTGTTCGTTGTCTGGTGGGGAAAGTCACTATCTATGAATAAGCGTCAACAATAAGAATATTGTCTACGCGAGTTACTGTGCTCAAGTTTCGTTACTCACATCAGGAGAATAATGGGCTGAAGGCACGGGATGGCTTATTTCAAGTTTTATCTGCTACGAACAAAATACAATGGACATTTCCGGTAGTATTTTCTATTGCAATAAAAAATTCTTCTGTTGAAGTAAACTACAGAAAATATTTCTTCTTTTCTTTCTGTGATGCATTTATCAAGAGTAATAAAGACTTGCTTCAAAAGAGTCTCAGCCTTGCGTTTAATTTGGCGCCGCCATGTTATGACGTAATCAGTCTGCCGACTGCTTGTCATTAACATACAAATGGTATTTGATTTGAAAGTATTGTATAAAAGAGATAGCAAAAAAGGATCGAAAGAAATATTTTAAGTGGTGAATAGCGTTTCTGTATGCCTTAACGCGTCATTTAGTTCGTTTTATTCACTTAAAATTGATTTTTACTTTTAATACTTTTTTAAGATATTGATATATTTTGGTAGCTTCAACACTAAATTAAAGCAGCTCTTTTTCCATGATTAAATCATAAGATATCTTCTAATAATGCTCTTTAGAACTCTTGTATTCTTGTATTTAAAAGAATTACCTATATTTTCTGTAAAAAAAGTGGGCTTTTACATCTGACAATCGTGTACCTTTTAGTGAATGCTAGTGAAGCATTTTTCAAGAACTTAAAAGCACATGAATTAATAGTGCTCGTTACTGCCATCTGTTAACAACTTAACGTACTACTTGTAGCCCGTGAATATATTGAATAGTTTTAATATGTCATTGTAAAAAGTATTAATAAAAGCATTTAAGAAACAAAAACGTAAGTTGAAACTTTTACATTGAAGTTACTCTTGCGTTTCGTGAAGTAAAATAAAACACGGCCTTTGATATGATTCGAACAGCCATAGGTGAAAGTATAAAAAGTTAAAAGTTGCATGCGCCAACCAATTGCGCCATCAAGACATCAAAAGTGATACAAACCAGCGATTAGAAGAGCACTCCAAGTTAAAACTGCCTCCTGTCTTTGTTTCGAGCAAGTTATGTTATTAAAACATGTTTTGGCGTTTTAACTTATTGAAGTGTGTTCTGCAGATTTGTACATTTATTATTTCGTTAAGTGATGATGTGAATGTTCTTTATCATCTTTTGTTTTTTCGTCTTCAAACTTCTGAGGAAGGAACGTAACATAGGGAGAAGCATATAGCTACGGAAATACAACGGATTGATTACGTCAAACCAATCAGAGGATGTTTTTCGTTGTATGACGTAGGAGATAGAATTCTCAGTATTTCATGCTATATATCTACGTAACGGAAAACCGTAGCGCTGAAATTTCAAAAACATTATATATTATTTAATCTGATGTACACAACCAAATTGTAAAATATATAAGGACGGGGAAAACGGAAATGTCCATTATTGGCAAAGACAACAAAGTAAAATATTCAAGTGAAGATTTTAAAGTAGTTTTCGACAAGGACTGAATCTTTGAATTTAAAACCGATAATTTAATCTTTCAATTCAATAATTTCGAATAC
>JAGDQP010041379.1:0-16927 GCA_022664845.1 Lepisma saccharinum | reverse complement strand
ATAGAGAGAGAGAGAGAGAGAGAGAGAGAGAGAGAGAGACAGAGAGACAGAGACGAAAGTAAAGCCAAACCATTTCTAATGTGACGACTCAGACTGTGCTGCAGTCAGTTCAGAAGCGTTGGTGTTAGCTAATGTTTGTTGCGGTGTTATCAAAATTTTGATAAGATACTGGTGCATTTTCCTCAACATTTAGAAAAAGAGATAAGATATTCCACTGGGTTGAATATTGATGTATAAAAACTCTAGTCTTATTTAAGAACAGTAACATACGCAGGGGGAAGGGGTCTATTAACTTGCTCCCACCAACGATTTTTAAAATCATTTTTATGGTAATTGTTTAAAGTATGATTGAGTTGTTTTGAGCTGCAAGAAAAATGCTTTGCGTTACTGTAACTTCAAAGAATTGTAAAACTTTTAGCAATTTAACGTATGTATTCGTTTATGTTCATTTGTAGTTGTTTTGAGCTTCAAATGGAAGTTTTAAGCTACCAGAGCTACAAAGCTCTATGATATTTCAAGTGGGAGGGCTACGTTGCTGATAGCACCCAATTGTAAATTTTAATAATTTAACATGAGATCAGTTTGAGCTCTTTTTGTGTTCTTTTGAGCGGCAAATAAAGCTCTTATCTATTATCATTTCCGATATAAACCACGTGAAAGATTGTGAGACAGCATTGAGACAGTCCTACCAAATTGGGCCCCTTGACTGATACACCGAAGATTTTACCATTTTTTTATCCATTTGAGTTATGATTAAGATACTTTGAAATGCAGGAACAAATTCGAGTTTTATTTCCAACATTATTAAAATTTAAAGTAGCTTGAAAGTTTCGAATCTTAACGATTTATAACATGAATTTACTTGAACTCGATTTGAATTCATTTCAGCTTCAGAAGAACGTTTTAACTCATCACTTACTAAGCTACCAAGGATTTCAACTGGGAAGCTAGACAATATATAGGTTCGTGTGGGCTAATTATATGATTTGTAAGTTGGAAATGCAAGTTTAATCGTCATCGTATCCTTTAAACTAGAGAAAGTTTGTGAGGTTGCATTACATTTCTGAAGTACGATTTATACTACAACATAATGTAAATCTTTTGCACTTATTTTACACTTTTGTGAAAATATTAAATTTATTGTTTTACACTACCGCTTCTCAAATAGTACGTTTTACTATAAAGTATAATACAATTATTTTGGAAATGTACATTTGCTGAAATTGATACCTATACTATAAAATATAGTAGTTATACTTTTGTTGTACATAAATTGGTATTGCACATGTACGTTTTTAAAGTAAAAACTATGCTGTTTATTGTAGTACGCAAGCTTTCATTCTCTACGCACTTTTCTCCAGATATTACCTATACTGTAAATGTAATAAACTTATTTTGCACTCATTGTGCTACTTTTATAAAGTATGGCATATCATGCAAAATATATTACACTTAATTTCTTTGATTAATATGTTGAGCTTATGGTAGCAAAATCCGCGGTGACGTTGGCATGAAACGTGGTCTCAACGACCCGGATGTTGTGTAAACCAAACGTTCATTCTACTAGAGAGCGTCGACGTCGAGCCATCAACTTCTGTCCACCGAATACCTTACAAGAATAGCACTTTTTTCAACTGACCAAAATCGAGAATTGATAAAAGTTGCTGTCTATTGATATACGTATTTAGTTTCAACTTGTCCATGTCCTTCATAATTATGTATTATTTAATTAGTTTCTACATTTTCCAACTGTCTGTTGGAGGATATAAACCTTTAACTTTCAGTTTTGTAGTTCACCATTATAACCTGTACGCTATGGAGGTAGCTTTCTGGTGACTGTACCTTATATGTTACGAAGATTCTTTCTGATGAAAAAGCATACATGTACCCTTGAATTCGATATTGGAATTACTCATTTGATCTTGTGTTAAAGCTATGAAGGCTACTCCTTTAATTTTTCTCTCCCATCTTGTCCCATCTGGTAACTAACAACATTGCTGATAGACGGCAGTGCGGTAAGGTGGCATTAGTTTCGGGGTTTTGTTCCACGTCTGTAAATGAGCGAAGTCTAGCAGTCGGGATACCTGCTTCATCCGTCATGATGCTGTCTAGATAGGCATCGTCTCTGAGTCAACGATACCTACTAGCAATATTCCGGTACGTTGGCACCCACTTTTAATCCATACATTGGGTCGACATTGTTCTGCCGCTCATAATGACGATTTGCTGGGCGCCACTTCTTTGGCGGGAACCGCCACAAACTTAGACGTCGGCGAACCAGTATGTGACGAATTTTTTCTTGAGGTTACACTTCCAGATTCTTCAGAAAGTATTGTCTATAGTATTTTGCACTGCTTATACACTTCCAGAAACTATGACTAATACTGCAAAATATGTTACACTTACATTACAGTTCATTAACGCTTCTCTACAAGTATGACCTTATATAAATTTTCACCTCTTGTGCCTTTTCCTGAAAGTATCATAGATTTATTTTCCAATCTTTGTTGGGTAAAGGCGTCAAATTTTGAATAGTTTTTTAATGTCGGATAGCTAAGTTCTGGGTTGTAAAGTGCTATTCCTTAAGTGTCAGTCAGCTCTACGACCGTTGTTCGCCATTTCTGAGTATGTTGTTGTTTGGTGCATTCTTGTCTGTTGGTATATGTATTTCGTTCTCAGTGTTTTTGGTATATGTATTTCGTTCTCAGTGTTTTAGAATTTTATCGCTTTCTGCACTTGTGGGTGTCAGAAGGAAATGGTAAATCAACTGGATATTTACGATGATTTCAGATAGAATACACTCTACTAGCTGTGTGAGTGTTTGCTTCCTGTACGATCGACGACGTCGAAGTAAAGTGAAGTGTAGAAAGTTAAAATGCGTTGAGGTTGCCAAAAGTGTACAATAAGTGCAAAATAAGCGTACTGCATGTTATGGGATAACTAACAGTTTCATAAAATTTACATGAATTGCAAATATACCACAACAGATAAGTCCACTGGACGCAGTGTAGCGCTAGTTGTGTACTACAGCGGATACGTGACGTCCTGGAGGAATCAGAGGAAGTTCGTCTCTCGACCCAGCAAGAGGCAGGTGTGTGCATAGAGTGTAAACAGACGTATTGTCTCTGTTGTGAAAGGGGTAGAATGCGCCGCGGCGGACTTGGAAAATGCCGCACTTTGAGCAACGGGCAAACAACAAGTTCTGCCAAAATGTAGACAAATCCGCAACAGAAACGTTGCAGATGATACGGAAAGTGTACGGTGACAACGCCCTAGGCCTCAATGCTGTGTCTAATGGTACCAATGTTTTTCGGAGGGGAGATACAATTGAGAGGATGATGAACGTATTGGTCGGCCAACAACAGTCCGAACTGAACGCAAGATCGAAGAAGTTGCAATGGAGGTGTGCGCTAACCGATACCATTCGGTACACTTCATCGCAGCAGCAGTACGGATCAGCTATGGTACGTGTCACAAAATTCTGACGTATGACTTGAAAATATCGCGTGTCACCAAGCACAGTGTTCCACCCATTCTGACACAAGACCAACGTGAAGAGCGGATGACAATTTGCGGGTACCTGATCAGTAGTGCTGACGCTGATGGAACGTCCCTGAACCGGATAATAACAGGAGATGAAACATGGTGTTTTCTGTACGATCCACAACCAACGAGACAAACAGCCACCTGGGAATTGCCATCATCTCCAAAACGCAAAAACACGAGACAAGACAGGTCACAATGGAAAGTGATGCTTGAACTGTTTTTCGACTCGCAGGGAATTGTCCACATGTAATTCATTCCACAAGGAACAACTGTCAACAAGACTCGCTACAAGGAGATCCTTCGACGCCTACGAGAGTCAATACGTCGTAAGCGTCCTGAACTGTGGCGCAGGAAAATGTGGATGTTGCTGCACGACAACGGTCCTGCAAATCGCTCTGTCCTTGTCCAGGAGGAGTTGGCAATGCTTCAGATCACCGCTGGTAAGTCTTTGAGAGCGTTGTGGGCAGAGCAGCGCCAGAGGGTTTTCGAGATCTCGGCAGAACAGAGGGAACTGGTCAGGCGAGTCTCATTGGTGACTCCTTAACAACTATCAAAACCTTTGGATCAATTGAGGGATAACACAAACACGAGGGTTAAATATCATGAGATGTAGGACTATCCCACGGCAAACTCAAAAGAACACTAACCCAATATTTATAAGAAACATAGACTAAACATATTTAAATGACATTACTCAAGAATTTCCCAATGCCATTTTCAACATACCAAACAAATACCACACTTGATACGATCACTCTCACTCACCCTAATTACTGGAGCTGATGTTGAGTTCCACCCATGAAGATAGATGATGATATGGTCACAATGATCTCTGTAGTTCTGCGATCGAGAGAAATGTTCTTGTAGGATCTTACTATGACAAATGTCTAAGGATGGGTGCAGCTGCTGAATTCATTGTACGTGCTCGTATAACATTTCGAACGAGCTCAGGTCCCGTGAGTGGATAAGTCAACGATGGTGTAGATAGAACTAATGTTCAGAATAATGTTACAAGTCCTGAAGGTTCATTCGGTTTCACACTACCTGCAGTTAGTTATAAAAATTACAAAGTTCAGGTTTGCGTAAACGAAGCGTAATAGCATGCTGTTAACTCGATCAAAGATCGACTCTGACTGTGCGTGACTGCTCGCAATCAGAGAAGTTTTTCGATTCTATATTAAAATTAGTTCGATTCAGTTGCATCACATTTTTTTCGAAGAAAAGAGTGATCTCCTAGTTCCGTTGCTATGGATAAGAGTCACAAGATTATTACACAGAAAACGGAGAATGCGTATCATTGTCACGTACACGTCTCTAAAACCGGATCTAGATACTTGATATTTCAGATACAGGAGTCGCTATAAAATATTATTTTTTTTAGATATTTCTCTAAATTTTTGCCCTTACTAAATTCAATGTGTGTTAGATCCTGACTGATGCTACATTTTCGAAACGTGCTTCATCGGGTTCTGCTGGTCTCCAATCTCAATGAATATAGTTTTACATAGTTTTACACGTGTTTGCCAGGCTTCTCGCTTTATCATTGTGATCTTAGTTTCGTATACCATTTCGTTGGAAGGCGGATGCAATATTAATTCTAATATTCAGTTACAAACACTTGGCATTGAAGTTGAGAGTGTGTATGAGTAACGTTCCTATTACAACTTAGTATTGTCGTTAGTAGCTCATGTTTGAATTCGCCTTAACATACTCCTCAGGACACCTTCTTCCTTGTTCTCAAACTTAAATCTAATACAGAAATGCACAGTTAAAAATAAGACATTAATAATAAAATTACTATGGTTTTCCTGATATTCTCTGCGCTATAATTAATCCTACGACAAAGAGGAACAAAATCGTTGTGGACTTATAGGGAATCTATCATGCTTCCAACTAGACGGCCCGTGTTCAAGTCTCCTCGGTACTTCTTTCTTCACTGGTGCTAGGCAAATGAAGAGTCCAGGGGAAAAAGAGGGGATGTCTATTTTTTTTTAGAAAAGTTTAGTTTGCACTCGTAACAAGTAGTATACAATGAATTAACTCCACAGAAAATCTCAATCTAAAAGCGCAAACAATCACAAAGTTATAGCAGTTTTGCAGAAATGAAATATATGGGAGTTAATGGGAGAGTTGAAATTTAAAATGTGTTTTAAAGAAATCGCCTTTCATGGACATCACCCACCCCCCTTTCCCCTGCACTCTTCAAATGTGTTCAAACAAGCTTTTGTCTAAAATAAACAAGCTAAGTAATGGTTTTAGTCATAACAAACCCAAAGCACCTGCGTATAAATTCAAATTATCTTATAACGCATCTAAAATAAACAGCTAAAGTCGTAGGGACAAATGAAGTCTAAAGGAATGGCGGGGCCTGCCAGTTTCAGAGTCAGTCATAGATTTTCCCACAGGTGTACATGAATATTCGAACCGTGTATGGCTTATCTCTGTGGACCTTTTGGCTACTGAAATCTTGTAGGGCACAAATGGAAAATACTAAGTGATTGAAAAGGGTCTGCCAGTTTTAGAATCACATTCATCGTTTCTGACCGTGATGAATCCAACGGTGTATAGATTATCTCTGTCAGACTTGTAGTTACTGAGACACAGGAGGGACACAAATGGAGACTACTAAGCGACCAGGAAGGACCTATTACTTTTAGGGTGAAAGTCATACGTTATTTCACTGTTTCAGGCCATTATGAATCCAATGCTGTGTGGCTTACCTCTGTTGCACCTGAAGTTACTGATATGTAGGAGGGACATAAATGAAAAATACTAAGCGATTGCAGAGGACCTGCCAGTTTAGAATCAAATTCATAATTTCTCTCGTCGTTTCTGACCATGACGAATCTGACGGTGTATAGATCATCTCTGTCAGAATTGTAGTTACTGAGATCTATTAAGGCGCAAAACTGGAGACGAAGTTATTGAAGTTGTTTAAAGTTATTGAATGTTGAAGAGTTGTGATGTAGTTGTTTACAGAGTAAGGCAAAAGTCCCTTAACACCCCTTGTAAACTGCGTGTGAGTGACAACAGGTGAAGAACAACTATGTGAGTACACATTAGGCTTAGGGGAAAGTCGTACGGTAGGTGTGGCCTTCACGGCAGCCATCTTGAAATCCGCCATCTTAAATCAGAATCAATTTTCGAAAATGAAAACCATAGCATTTCACACTTCTTTGTAACAACAACTTTTTCCTACAAATCCAATAGTATGCTTATTTTTGCTCTATAGTTGACCAGTACGAAGTTAGACTCATGTTTGCTACATTTATTGATTATGCGATTTATTGTCAGCGCATGAATAGTTTTGGGATGAGCTTTCACCACTCTTTCTGAATTTTTAAGAGTTGCGATGTAGTTATTTATTTCAAACCACAAAACATGAAAAGCTGATAGGCCTGTGACACGTGAACAAACAAAAATGAAGTTGTAACCGATTCTCGTTAGATGAACACAAAATTATCAGGAAATATAGCGGACGATGTTAGCAAACGATAAAAAAAGTCAAATGAACAGCAGCGATCAATAGAAAATAGCAAAGAGGCATAATAATGCTATTCCCAACACGCTTTACAAACATGAACCTCCTTTGGTTCGAGAACAATCGCTAAAAACAAATGATAATGTCTTTAAAATCCAATCAATTGTTCATAACTAATTAACCTCTCCAAGATTCAACAACTTCATCGCTTATTCTTGATTTAAATCCGGATACATTGAAGACCGGCCTCGAAATTTCTAAACCCTGTCGAATTTTGCTTCAATCTGGTTGTCACTCATTGGGAATTATGTTCTTCGCCAACTGTTTTCTTATTATGTTCATGGTGCAATAAGTATCTTTGTTTTCAATATTTTTCCCCTTAATTATCACTACTAGTTACATCAATTAGATCTCTTTATATGAAATGTAAAGCGTGTTGGGAATAGCTTTATTATTGCTCTTTGCTATTTTGAATTGATTGCTGCTCTTCTTTTGAAGTTGCATTTTTTCGTTTTTTTTCTTGTTTATTTTTTTGTCGTTTGCGTGACATTGTCCGCTAATTTCCTGCAAATGTTGTGTTCATCTAACGAGCATCGGTTACAACTTTAATTTTGTTTGTTCACGTGCCATAGGCCCATTAGGCTTTTCATATTTTGTGGTTTGAAATAAATAACTACATCGCAACTCTTAAAAATTCAGAAAGAATGGCGGAAGCTCATCCCAACACTATGGTATTCAGGCACTGACAATAATTCGTAAAATCAATAAATGTAGCAAATATGAACCTAATTTCGTACTGGTTAACCTATAGAGCAAAAATAAGCATACCATTGAATTTGTGGGAGAATTTGCTGTTACAATGAGGTGTCACATGCTATGGTTATCATTTTCGAAAAATGATTCTGATTGAAGATGGCAGATTTCAAGATGGCTACCGTCAAGGTAAAAAATAAAACGACTTTTCCCTAGGCCTTATATGTACCCACATGGTGGTTCTTCGCTTTTTTTATCATTCACACGCAGTTTACAAGGGGTGTTAAGGGACTTTTGCCTTATCCTGTAAATAACTACATCACAACTTTTCAACATTCAATAACTTTAAACAACATGCGTCATGGCAAGAATTTCTGTCATCAGACATAATGCTTATATGCCCTCTATCAGAAAATAAAATTACTTTGAAATCGGAGTCGGACACTTGAGTGATGTCCATTGAGATCAAGGAGGGACAAAAATGAAGATTGGTAAGCGATTGAAAGGACGTTCCAGTTTTAGCTCACATTCAAAGCTTTTCTCACCGTTTCAGACCATCACAAATCCAACGGTGTGAATCATATCTGTCGGACTTGTAGTTACATATATGAATTAAATGGGGAATACTAAGCAATTCAAAAGGACCTATCAGTTTTAGAGTCAAACTGATAATTTTTCTAACTATTTCAGGTCATGCGAATCCAACGGTCTATCATTCTTCTCTTTGTATCTTGTAGTTACTGAGATCTATGGGGGACAAAAACATACAGATTGAGAAGGAGCTGCCAGTTTTAGACTTTATGTGATAGGTTTTTCCATGGTTTGAGACCATTGCAAATGCAACGATGTATGGCGCATGTGTGTCGAACTTGTAGTTACTGAGATCTAGGAGAGGCACAAGTGGAGAATACTAAGCGATTCCAAACGACTTGGCACCTTTTGAGTCAAACTGATAATTTCCCCCACAGTTTCACATTATTACGTGTCCAACGGCGTGTCATTCATTTATCTCAGTGTGGCATGTAATTACTGAGATATAGGGGGCCAAAGAAACATACAGATGGAGAATACTAAGCAACTGAAGAGGAGCTGCCAGTTTTAAAGTTTATGAGATACGTTATTCCATATGTTACTTTGAGGACTAACGGATCTTTAACTTTTTTATGATTATTTATTATAATTGATGTGCATGATTTAAGTAGATTTTGTTAATTGAAGGCATGAGTTGGAAAATTGCACAAGTACATTAGGTAAAAAATGTTCTACTGGGGGAAATCAATATGTTTTGTGTGGTTTAAGAGCCAAGCTTACCTAAAGTTAATATATTTTAATGTACTAAGATACTTTAAATTTGTATTCTCTCGCAAAATGCCTTTCGTCAAGAATTTCAGTGATATAGATATAAAACTCATATGGTGTTAAAAATTGATTTCTGCTGTTTCCATTTCATGGCTTGAATTGAAATTACTCATAAGATTGAAAACAAAAAAGCAATCAACTCCTAGACTTTTTATGTGATTCACTATTTCATCTGCTCCTGAGAAATATTTTTGTTGCGAAACTATTGTCTTTTTCAACTAAGTTACGGTCGTTCAGTGGAATTATGACTTTTATATTATAAAATAGAATTGCAGGAACAACTTATTTTTTTTAAACAATATGCCACTGTGTACTCAAGTACTCAACAGAATACAAGAGAGTCTTTTTTTAAGAAACTCATAGTCTTATAAATGCGGTACTTAATTTAATTCATCTGTCTATTCTTTCCAAAAGTAACTTTCGAATTCAATTTTTAAAAGACTTCAAAAATCTAGACAGACATTTACAGATGAAGCTACCATACATTTAAATCAAAGGGACTAACGTTACATATTCAATGATATATTCATCGTGAAGATCTCGTCTCGTCAATGCTCTTGTTCACGGTACCAACACATTTTCTCAATAAATTAAGTTAATGTACCGAATATTTTGATTTTATACATATTTTGTTTATAACCTCTTTGTCTCCTTCCCCTCTCTTTGAAATTCACAACGTAGTATTCTTATTCCATTATTCATAATTGCTCGCACTGTTCCACGAATCGCATTCCGTATTAAAAACACATTCTAGGAAGTTCACACGAAATTTCCTGAATATCATAACTTCACGCATCTTTGCAGAGACCGTTATTTTCAGAATGATACTCAAGTTTAATATCTCACTTGCTTGTACTTGAACAGCAATGTTTGTTAAGGAACCATCTGACATTCACCTGGTATAAATTAAGAAAATTCTGGAAATTGATTCTTGAACATGCGTGCATTCCCATTCGCAACCGTACTGTTAATTTCGAGACCTAGTATCCTTCTAATTGCCAAAAGATATAACGTAACATAAAGTAACAGTGAACCAAATCTTATACGAATAAATGTGGAAATAGGTTTTAACGAAACACATGCTGTGAGACACTGTTATTAGTAAAGCACCGTTGATAATCTATTAATTTAAACTTGAAGCATGGTTCTGCAATATTTTTTTATAAATAATAAATAAGCACACAAGAGATAATGGCACTTTATGGAAGTACCTAAATTGTAGTCAATGCCGTTATATTAACTATGGTTATCGCTACAGGGAAATGATTCCTTGCAATAAATAATACTTTACCAGACGCAATTAATAGGGTACTCATGCACTTTTGTACGTTATGTACAACAGGGCAAATTTCGTGCGAAATAGATAAATTCGTACCTCATATTTAGTCAATAATGCTCCTGTCAAGGTTTCTACGTTAATATTAAATTGATAGCCAAAAGGGTGCTTCACGATCACTATTATCACACTTGAAGGGTAGGGGAAAAAACAAGGATGTCCATTTTCGGGCTCTTTCGGGTTATGTGCTTTTTCTGTTGATGAAACGTTCTACTATTGAACGGGATATTCCTTCCGTGATGAAACATATCACTGTCCATGGAGAAAGCGGCCAAAAGTTGGCGAACTCATTGCTTTCTACACGGTTTTCAACATTAAAACACGCTTTTCTCGGAAAAGCATTTTTATGCCATTCCTTGTTTTGTCCCCCTTACTTTAGGTCTGACTGAAACAGACCTGGGTTCTCCTGCAAGTTGTAAAATCATCTTGTCTTGATGTGAGAACCATATTACAGCTTTCATTGTCAAAGTATAAATCACATTTTGGTGTAGTTCAATGCTCGAAATACACAGATTTGGTCCATATCATGTTCAATGCCACTAACACGAATAATCTAACTTACCTTTAAATCTGCCTATGTCGAGTATTGAGCAATCAAAATTTTTATTTTATTCTGAATGAACTTTTTCATGTGCTGAACTTGTGGCATTAGAAACGTCACTTATTTTGATACAAATTCTGCATACTTTGGGGTTAGACACCCAGAGTTTTCCGCTTGTTTACTTTCTCAACCGGGAGTCAGTGTTTGTTGAGCTTCGTATTAATTTATGCTCGTTTTTGTCCAAGTCCTTCAATGTTTGTTGAACGTGAATAAAAATTTTTTCTTTAAATAACCCGAAATAAACGACATTTCATGAGGACAAAAGCTCTGTTTCCGAAAAAACAAGCGCGACTTGAACAGGGTTTGTTGGCTGCTCAAGAACACTGTTGGGCTTACACATGTAGCCAGAAGCACACACCATACGCATAGCGATAGTCATTAGTATTATATTATGCACTAGTACAAATTTAAGAATTAAATGGCGAAATATGAGACTTCAACATGACATTATGTAAGTGAGTACTTAACTAATGTGTATTTATTAATGCAATTATATTATAGAGGGATTATATAATTTCTGTAAGCAATTCTACATGCCACAAATACAATACATATGCGTTTGTTAATCACATACCAACATAAACCTTTGGAGAAAACAGCAAAATAATAAATAATTGTGCATTGTATATTTATACCCACACGCTCACAAATAAGCACAGATGTAGACTCACTATGAGGCAAGAACGTGTGAGTCTATGTGTGCATACATATATTAATTGTTTATCTTCAGCAGAGTGTTTACGATCTCTTTGTTCTGAACGTTACTTACTGTTGTATGTTGGTACATTTCAGTTATGGAACTTTAATTCTATGGTGTTTGTATGTGGAAGATATAACTGGAGAATGTGACATGATTCACTGCCACTTTAACGGTTTTGCTCTGCAACATTATGCTGCAAGTTAAAGTTTCATCCTAAATGTTGAGCTGAGAGAGAAGGTGGTGTGGGACAGGGAGAAAAGATTAGAAATAAATGTGATAGCTAACTGGAAAAGACTTTGGACAGGAAAAAAAATAAAAGAATCGAACTTACTATGTATTGACTCTCGATATTTTTACCGTATCAAATTCTTGAGTTATATTTTATTGTTCTCTATACTGATTACATAAAAATTCATTGAAGTTTTCAGCGAGTGTCAAAATTATAAGTTCCTTTAAATACGTAAATTACGTTGAGAATCCTCATTTCACGTGATAATTCAAATAATGAGAACTATTTTCTTTAAATTCACTTACCTATCGTAAATCATGTTCTTCACTTTGATATTTGTAACACAGTGAAATACTGTTGCATCTCATTCTTAATATACCTGCGAATTCATGTACAGAATTTTGCAGCACTAATTTAAACATAAATATATTGCTAATCTAATCATTCCCCTTCCTCTGATTGTCATCATAGTATTGATGAAACTGGATTATTCGTTCTCAAATTTGGAAACAATTATGCCCTCCGTTTCTAAGTTGCGAAGGGCTCTTTCAGACTTTTCCTTGGGGTGTGTCTTTGACATATAGAGTGTTTTATACACAACTTTAAAGTCAAATGTAACATTCTCTTCTTTCAAATTTCTGAAGAAATTCACCATCACAGCAGCGCAGTTATAACAGGGTGAGTAGTTCATCTGAAATCTTACTGATCTGAAAACAAAATTTAAATCAGTGTAACAGTAGTATTAAAGTACATTTTCTATACTGTTTTTTCTACATTAGGAAATACGCTTAAGCTTTATAGTAGATAGTTTATGGGAACCCCAATAAGTCTAGTCCTTTACTACTGTTTTTCCTTAAAGGACAACGATAAGTTGTTTATTTTTCGACTGTTTATTATAAGATCTGCAAAATAATGTTGTCGTCTAATGTGTTTTTGGGTAAGTTACATTGAATGCTTTTGTGTCCTTTTGAGTATGTATGAATCTAAAAATGTTTAAAGGTGTTAATAGATTTTTAATCGCTGTTGTAAAAGAACGACAGTTTTTTATGTTTCCGAGACGATCTAGCACCATCTAAAGAGAAATTGATGTGATTAAAACAAGGGATTTACTTCTTAATTGTCGAAGTTTTATAGGGATGCACAAAGAATATGAGCACACGACAGCACTCACCCACCAAAAAGGTCAGTTACAAATTGCACATGCTAGTAATGCATTTCGATTGTTACGGCACGATCATTTACAATTTCTTTCGAAAATGTAGGAAAATAGTTACCATAACTCAAATTGCTATGGCCATCGGGAAGTTCAACTTGATAAAATGCAAGTCTTGGTATACCTGTATAAGAGAAATAACCGGAGTTCTTAGCGTAAGCAAGCAACTCGATTATTTTATTTTATCTCAGCTTCTGGCAACGATTAATATTTTTTCAAATTTGCTTCTCACAAACATACATACGTTTGATATTTTAACAACGATAAGGCAACTCTAATTGGTTCTTCAATTTGTTTGGTCTTCAATTACATTTTCATGATTTTGTTTGTAACTAAATAGGTCATTCACATGTTCTTGACCATATAGTAACAACTTTTAATTCGATGATAACGGAATCAGATTTAGTCTCCGAAACGTCAAAAGCACTCGTCGTAACAGATATCAGTGTGTCAGGCGACTGTGTCCTATACGTAGGCGACATAAAAGTACTTCTTCACGCCTACTATCTCGGCAAGATAATTTCAATGGAGTCACAAAAACCTTAATTTGTTTTAATGTATTAACAGCAACGTCATCCCATCGTCTCTGCCACTCATTCCGTGTAACCTGTCTATAATATATCAACATGTCCTGAAATAGGACATGCTGAATATCAATGTTAGCTCCTAAAGAGGCCTCAAGAGCGGCTTGTTCTGCTAATTCATTACCTTGGATACCAACATGACTTGGTATCCACAAAAAGACAACCTCACCACCGGCAGAGCAATTGGCGTGTGTCTTACATAGGATATCTTGAACGAACGGATGCTTAGAATACATATTTTCGAGGCTTTGAACAACACTGAGCGAATCCGTACAAACAAGGATGAGGTTGACACCACGAAAGAGAATAAAATCCAAAGCTTTTAAAATTGTATATAGTTTAGTAGTAACTGGTCTTCCACCAGGCGCCTCCCCAGGTGGCGGATAGGGGAATGCCGACCAGATATGGTGGGTACCGGAAATATTCCGGGGCGGACCAAAACCAGTACTGCTGCCTTGCAGTTAGTAGAGGGATCTACAAAGGCTAGGGGACGATAACGCCGAACAAAAATATCATGGTGAGGGGAAGCAGCATCACCATTACCACTCTGAGGCTGAAGATGAATGACATCGGCAAGGCTCAGAGATGGACAGAGGGCGACATCTTGAATGTCTACCTTTACTGCGAGGTCGTAGAGCTGACAACTCTACACCGCTAAAACATGTCAAGAAATAGTAACAGATGGTTCATGGATTCTCCTGGGGTAAAATATTCCGGAGGTAAACTAGTCCCTCATTCGGATCTCCGGGCTGGGACTGCTTCAGGGGGCTCTATGAACAGGATTAAGAAAGACCTTCGAATAGGAACGTGGAACGTACGAACATTATACCAAACGGGCGCTCTTCAGGTGGCGGTACACGAGACCGAAAAGTACGAGCTAGACATATTAGCGATACAAGAAGTTCGGTGGGAGGGTCAAGATAGTATCCCACAGGGCAAGTACACTTTCTACTACGGGGGAACACAGTCTCACGATTTCGGAACAGGGTTCCTCATTAAGAATAGTATCCTTCAGGCGGTTCAGAATATAGAGTTCGTAAACGAAAGACTATCGTACGTTACGATACGTACTCGATGGGGCAACACGGTTTTATTAAACGTCTATGCTCCGACCGAGGTGGCTACTGATAACGACAAAGATATATTCTACGATGAGCTAGAAAGGTTGTTTGACCGATTACCGAAGTATAATTCGAAAATTGTGTTGGGTGATTTCAATGCAAAGGTAGGGAGGGAAGAAAAATATAGACCTACTATAGGCAAATACAGTCTTCACGAAAAGACCAACAACAATGGAGAAAGACTGATAACTTTCGCGATTTCGAAAAACTTACTGGTAAAGAGCACGTACTTTGAACACAAAGACATACACAAATACACGTGGGTATCTCCGGACGGCAAAACTCTCAACCAGATCGATCACGTATTAGTAGACAGACGAAGACACACCAACATAATGGACGTTAGGTCGTACAGAGGAGCGGAAGGTGACACCGACCATCAATTAGTGATCACAAAAGTAAGGGAAAAGTTATGCATCGCGAACAGAGAAAGCAAGGGGTCAAAACAACTGAAATTCGAAGTGAAACTATTAAATAATCCGAGCATAAGAGCAGATTACCAACTCGAACTCTCAAATAGGTTCGAAATCCTAGCCGACTCGAGTAATAATAATGATGATATTAATAATGAAATTGATGTAAGTAAGATGTGGGAGGCAATTCGTGAAACAATCAAGAGCGCAGCGAAGGAACGCGTAGGTGAGAAGAAACAACAGAAAAACAAACCTTGGTTTGATGAAGAATGCATTAAACTTCATGAGGAACGAAAACAAGCAAGGCAACGATGGCTAAGTAATAAAAGCGAAGCAAATACCAACCACTACAGTAACGCGAAACGAAACGCCACACTAGGGTTCAGAAACAAAAAGCGAGAATATCTGACGCAGAAGATTCAGGAGATTGAGGAAAACGGGAAGACAAATAACATACGAGATCTATACAAAGGGGTAAACTCGTTAAGAAAAGGTTACCAGCCGAGGTTAGGAATGATTAGAAATGAACGTGGAGATCTTCAGGCGGATCCGACTAAAATTGTCGATGTGTGGAAAAGTTATTTCGACAAACTTCTTAATGTACACAGCGGGGAACAAACAGAGGAATTTGAAATCCATACCGCAGAACCGTGGATTCCCGAACCTAGCGAGATCGAGATCGAAATGTCGGTTAAGAAATTGAAAAATTTCAAATCACCAGGAATAGACAATATTCCAGCCGAATTAATTAAAACAGGAGGAACGGCACTAACCAAGGAACTACATAAATTGATAAGTGCTATATGGAGAAAGGAGGAGCTCCCAAAGGAATGGAAAACATCAATAATTGTTCCGATTTACAAAAAAGGCGATAAGTCGGAATGCAATAATTACCGCGGAATCTCGTTACTTCCAACTTGTTACAAGCTATTAAGTAATATTCTGTTAACACGCCTAAATGTATACGTAGATGAAGTAATTGGAGATCACCAATGTGGATTTAGAAGAAATAGATCCACGTTGGACCAGATTTTTGCTTTGAGACAAATTTTGGAGAAGAAATGGGAATACAATGGGACGGTTCATCAGCTATTCATTGATTTTAAGAAAGCATATGATTCTATCAAAAGGGACAAGTTATACAGTATCCTGATACGATTTGGAATACCGAAAAAATTGGTCCAACTAGTGAAGATGTGTCTCAGCGACCCCATAAGCAGAGTACGGATAGGTAATAATATGTCAGATAGTTTCAAGATTCGCAACGGATTGAAACAAGGCGATGCCTTGTCACCACTACTGTTTAACTTCGCGTTAGAATATGCGATTTTAAAAATTAAAGGGGACAAAAAGGGACTGTCATTGAATGGTTTGAATCAACTGTTTGTATACGCGGATGATGTAGATTTAATAGGGGACGATATAGATGCACTACAAAGCAACACCGATGTCTTAGTAGAAGCGTGCGATGAGATAGGTCTACAGGTAAACATAGATAAAACAAAATACATGATAACAAGCCGAAACACAGGGAATGAAGGAAATAAAAACATAAGAATTAGGGATGAGGTCATAGAGAAAGTAAACAAAT
>JAGDQP010041378.1:0-16927 GCA_022664845.1 Lepisma saccharinum | reverse complement strand
TTCTTTATAGGTTTAGTGACGTTGTACAAAACATTAAATGCCATCTCGAACTTAAGTAAATTTTGGCAAAAATAATCACTCTTTTAGAACATTAAGCTAATATCAAACATGAGCTGTGGTGACTCAACCGTAGAGTGCCCACCTCAGGTGCCAGAGGTCGTTTGTTCCATCCCTGCCCATTTGTTTTTCCCCTTTCCTCGCACTTTCTTCATAGTACCAATTCATCATATATCCGGCCTGAGCCAAAGTTGCGAAAAGGCCTTTAACCCTTAATACCGCAAGGTATTTTAGTCACACAAAACCACAAGGTGTGTCCTGTGCACACATACCGAATTTTGACCTCATTTCGTTTGTAAAACGTAATTGCTTTATTTAATTTGTTCATTAAACTTTTTACAAATGCAATTCAGTACAAATATATATCATTACATTCTTGTAGAAGCTAAATATTCAGTGTTTCCAACTCTTATACTATGTTATATACACGACTCATTTGAAGAACTAAACACAAATATTTCTTTGAATAGATATGTTTTGGTACGTCATTGACACTGTTACCTTTTGATGTGCAAACATAACCTATCCTTGTGAAAACATGAAATATTCAGTGTTTCCATCTCCTTGTACTAGCTGATACACATTATTCATTAGAGAAACTAAACACACAAATGCTTTTTCATATAGATGTTTTGGATATATTCAGTTACATTACATGCGAATTTTTGTACATTTTCTGTCAGACTTTCATTTGGCACATTGCAGGCACTTCCTGATAACACTTGAATGTTCAGAGCAGACATTATTTTTGCAAATATGACACACTTGTCTCTGCATTCTGCATTTCTTTGGGTAGTACATATAACATCTTCTCTTGGGTGCAGGTTTCTTTGTATCAACACCTGTGGATGATACACCTGACTGGGCTACTGGAACACCAGCTGTTACATCGATTGCTGTTAAAATAGGTCTCTGCAGTCCTAATTTCCTTCTTCGATGGATTTGAGGGAGAACCAAGGATTCTGCCAACTCGACGAGAAACATATGCCTTCTGGAGTTCGTTTTTCTTATGTTCCACTGAGGATTGATGTTCAACCACACAACATAGGCGGCAACAGCTGATACATCCAAAAGATTCATAAAAAATGCCAAAGGCCAACGATTGGTTTTTCTTTTGCATGAGTAGCAGTGTACTAATTGATCTAGAGTATCAACCCCTCCTTTTGTTTCATTATAATACAGTATTATTTCCGGTTTCCTTTCTTTCTCAACAACAATATCGTTAGTGTTGTGCATGCTTGACAAAAGGATAACAGACTTTTTCGGTTTGGGACAGTATGATACTAATGTAAAATCACTTATAAACCCGAAAATAGATGATTGTTCACTTCTGGTCTTGTTTGGCTTGAATCTTCAGGAACAAAAGGTTTATTTTTTCTCACAGTTCCTACTATTGTTAGGTCATTTTTAGTAAAGTTTTTGCGAGTTCCATGTCCGTGAAGAAATTGTCTGTTTCTGTTAGTGCGATAATAAGATTCGGCTAAAGATAATACAGCTTCTGTAG
The DNA here is from genome assembly GCA_022664845.1 of Lepisma saccharinum. Lineage (NCBI taxonomy): Eukaryota > Metazoa > Arthropoda > Insecta > Zygentoma > Lepismatidae > Lepisma > Lepisma saccharinum. Next base: position 15,366 of record JAGDQP010041378.1, on the reverse strand, counting down.
CTAAGTTACTTGCTCGTTTTCTTCCTTCTTTGCCTAAATAGGGGATACCTTTCAAAGGATAATGTCTTTGGGAGTCACATATCCACCAGATTTTCATACCGTATTTATCCGGTTTTGACGGCATGTATTGCTTGAACGGACAACCACCTCTAAAGGGCACAAGCTGTTCGTCTACTGTTAGACAACTTCCGGGAATATAGTATTTCGCAAGGTGTTTGCAAATCTTTTCCCAAATGTCCCTAATTGGAGCACGTTTGTCCTTCTTCTTTCTTTCTGACCTAGTAGCTTTATCATCAAACCTGATGAAAGACAGAAGATCAATAAATCTATTGTAACTCATAGCAGCGCGAAACAAAGGTGGACCGTACATTTTATTCCATAGGGACTTTATGTTTTTATTTTTCCATTTCAGATGACCAGCAGTAATAAGAAGCCCAATAAATACTAGGACTTCTTCAGAATCGCACATTTCCCACACTTTTTTCTTCTTTTTTTCTTTATAGACCCGATTAGCTTCTGCATTAGTGTATGTAACAATATCACTTACGATATCATTTGCGATGAATAAGTGAAACGCATTTTCAGATACTTTTACTTCACAGTTAGCGGGAAGAACTACTTTATTGCAACCGCCTCTAATAATATTTCGCGCTTTTATTTTGGTAGCAGCTGGAGCGTCCTTCTTCCAACAAGTACGATTTTTACTTATATACTCATTTGCACCTGAACAAGAAGGTACTTGAATGTCATTATCACTGTCCGAAGCACTTTCTTTATCTTCGACCTCACTTGCAGCACTCACGTGATCCGTCTCACTCGAGTCACTTTCAACTGCTTCATCACAGACAAATTCTTCATCTGAAAATATACTATAATCTGAACACGATTCATCAGCTGCAAGTATTTGTTCGATTTCTGGAGAGTTCAGTTTTCTTTTTGACATATTTACGTAAACAGTTCACTCATAAACACAAAAAGCAGCCTTTCATTGCATAAATAATCTGGAATAACTTTCACCGCCAATAGCTAGGGGAAACAACTGAATGTATATAAGCGCATAACAATATTGCCAGCTACATCTGTCAAGAAAATACTTACATCCAGCAGATATATTGCTAAACGTGAAATATAAAAAATGTAAAATGAATGAATGAATGAATGAAAATGTAAGAAGGAACGAGGGGAATGATAAACGATTGATGATTAGTAAATACAAAAATTTTAAATGCAATTTTTAATATATTTTAAATGTGTGTCCATTGGACACATATTGCGGCATTAGCGCACTAAAAGTTTTACTAGGGCCATATGCTGTAGAAAGAAAAAGGAAGCATCAAGCTACTTTGGTATTATAATACTACTGAATAGTTAGGAGCATAGCTAGAAAGAAAATAAAATTCAGAGAATAATAAAGATACAGCTTAAAAAACAATAACACTATGTGTCCATTGGACACACCTTGCGGTATTAAGGGTTAAAAATCAAACATCTTTGTGATGAACATCGCGTTCCAAAACACAATGTTAATAAAATAGAGAACTGAGGTGCTTGAGCAGCGTAAGTTAAAAGTGTGTGCATCACGGAAATAATAATAAAAAAAATCAGCCTGAAATGTGAAAGCTAGAAATAATTAAATTTTGAAATGTATGATTAAAGAAATAATGTGAAGTGTATGTATTTGAGAGATATGATTAGGGAAAGGGATGAAAGATTCACTGAAAAGGCTTGGAAATTGATAGAAGAATTACTTTAAATTTTTTTAGACATTTCAAAGATATAAAAATATTGTAAAGAATTGTGGTTGAAGTTAGGACTTAAAAATATTGACGATGTTCTCGAAGACTCGCGTTCTCTCAAGTTCGTTGCTCATAATAAATTAAAAGATACATCTTCTGATTTTCCTTAATTTACCTTAAGGGTCTATTTTGGTTATGAACCTATACAAATAATAGTGGAATGTGTTTTGAACCTTCCCGTTTCCACTAGAAAAATCTTTAAACAGTAGGAATCGATTAATAATTAAGTTATGAATTAGGATGGGTCTTGATACACATCAAAGTTGTTTTGAGTTTTATTTGTTTATGGTCTCTAGGCATTTTGACTCAGGCCGGGATGGGGTAGGCAAAGGATGCAAAAGAGGTCATACATTGCATAAGTTAAGGGAAACATCCCGGTGTTTGCCTGGTGTAACTGATGAAAATCTGTCGAAAATTTCAATAAGGATCGTCAGCGGCTAGTATCAAACCCCGGACCTCCCGAATGCGAAGCCAAATTTCTACCAACTGAGCTAGTACCCTTCGGCTCTTTAAACGTATGTTGAAGTATGCAGGGGACAATGAATCTACAGAAAATCTCATTTATGATATCCACTGAAATGTTGTATAAAATTCTCGAAATGTACGTTTGCTGTAAAGGTAAGTTTTTGCAAGATATATTATTATTGTATTGATTCTCATTTTTAAGTGATTGCTAATTATACTGAATTATACAAAATTAATGAACAAAATGTATTAATAGCAAGGAATCATTTAAAATTATTTTCATTGTTTTACTAGTATTATAACTGAAGCATGTGGTGTTTTCATAGCTCCACGAATTTTGAAATCCTTAACTGAAGTTTAATGAAATTATTGAAACAGTTTGGAGTTGTAAACTACTCCTTACTGTTTCTCCTAAAAATAATAAATATACACCTAAAATAGTATCCTTAAATATGTTTTGGGGGAATTTTACTATACCAATTTATGTCACTAACCATTGTTGATTACGTGAATGTTTATTAACATTTATAAATTGGCATAAACGTAATTATTTTTCTGTAATTAAAATTCCACATGCATGTAAAGCTTAGATACAAATTTATTAAATGTTCGTAAGAAAACTGAAGAGATTCGACACAAGTTCCTTTCGAAATCAAAAGAATAGAGCTGCCATCTCTGAATTGTTGCCTTGACTTCGTATAAACGATTTATAATAAAATTAAGTGTGCACAAACTGACAAGTGAACCTCAGACCTCATAATATGCCATAATTTAAAATACGCAAAATTGATTATTTTCCTTAATTTACCCTAGAAATTAAGGCACCGCGCCCACAGATACATGTTACAGGTTATTCTTCACTTTTGGTACTCAAATGCTTTTATACATTCCACGACAGTGAACGTCGCTTTACACTAAACTTTCTTTGTTTTTCCCTTGGAATTCTGGCAAAACTGTTTGCGAAGAAAAATATATAGAAATGCTGAGGTCTGTTTTGGCAACCATTGTTAGTACGTCACTATTAATGCTTTGTTTTGGCAACTATTCTGGTAAACTTCTGGTACTACTGATGTTCCGATTCACTTACATACCACACTCCCTACTTTTGCAGACGATAGGCTATATTTGCTTTTTCGCATAACATTCGACATTCACGCTTATATGCCCAGCAAATGTTATCATTTTACTCGCAACATTCTCAGCGCTATCTTTTGCGTACATATATGTACATCTCCTGGTGTACACTACTTTTATATGCAACATATTTTATGCTGCACTATGAAAGACTTCAATTTCCTCGTTCTCCGTAAATACCAGGCATGCTAAGAGTTTAACACGAATACATTTTTGACAGTGTTCATCATTTCACTTTGACGTTTTGTGTAGAATTTACTGGTACCTTCATCAAGACTGTCACTAATCGCGACCGTGTATCTAAAACTTATGGTAATATCTAATCCCTAATATCTAATATCTAATTGAAATTACTTGTTTCTGCTTCCAAACTAGTGTAGGTGTTTCCTTCTTGCTATCCAAATGTAGTAAGTTTGTTAGGTTCAAATCTTGTAACTCAATTTATCCCAATTCCGCTACTCCAACTGACATGAATCTTAGTAGTACAAACGTACAAAGCGCGAACAAGTGTCTATGTGATAGGCTTGTGTAATTGGAGTTATCGACGCAACAAAAGTCCCTGGCGTGTCGTTGATATGTATATGCACTTGGTTTGAGGAAATTGCAACAAATATCCTCTGTATTCAGAAATTTCTGGATGGAAATGAACTTCGAAAAACGTGGAACATCACATACTAGAACATTGTGTTGGATGGATGGAAAAAAGCCTATGTTACATCATAAAGCGTCCCCCTGCTCTGTAGACAAGTTTCGTTCTTCCTTGCCGTTTTTCTAGACACACGCAAAATATTACATAGACGTTTGTTTGCGCATACGTTTCAAGTATAGAGTTTTTTCTCCGTGAATGAGAATTGGTGAAGTTGTACTTGTAACATACTGTGATTCGGAGCTCTTTAGATTTAACAATCAATATGACATCTGAATTGTTATCAAACAATAGGTCTGTGCAATGTCATATCACTGCTGTATTGTTCTCTTTTTTACGACATTCTGAACATGTTACGACCATGGTTTCACCAGGATATTCAATTTGGGGGTGTAAAGTCAAAATTGGGAGGGTGTAAATGGAGTTTTTCGAGGTTTCTATTGATTTTTCACTCCAAAAAAATTTATGTTGTCAAGAATGTGCGGCCCCCTACAGCTTGGTCTGGCGGAATCACTGTTTCAATCTCTATAATTATCACATTTACAGCTCATTTCAACTTGATAGAAATTATTCTTTTAATTCATTAATTTAGAGGCGCTCCACGATTTTTTTAAAGTCACTTGTGAGAATTGTATTTAGTTTTCAGTTCACTTATAAAACCGTTTTACATAATATATATATTATTACTTATTCTGGATAATCATTACCGAACTTAAGACCAGGAGACCATTATGTAGCCAGTAGCATCATTTTAAATAATACATTGTTAGCGCCCTCTTTGAAGATGTGTTGAAGGAAGACAATTCTTAAAACATTATTTTTGTCAATGAAATGAATTGTGCAGAGTTGAATGTCCCAGGGCTCCTTAAATTTTGCCATAGCTAGGTTTCACACGCACTTTTAATTAGCATTGTAGGATATCGAACTTTCCTACATTATGTTGAACTAAATGCAATGTTTGCACGATGTTTAGCAGTATATCAAGCTCGCTATAGGCCAGGAAACACCTTTCAGCAACCCACTTCAAGGTGATTGAAGTACGTGATAAATTCAGGGATCGCCCGGGGGAAAAGTTATCCCGGGTAATCAATTTGTCTCTTATAATCTGCATTTGTTTTTAACTAAATCACATGAAAGAGAATAAAGTTTTTTTTTCTATCATGTGCAGGTCTGATTGCTATATATGAAGAGGTCACTTAGGCAGCGTCTTCATTGAAAAAATGTAATGCGTTGGTGCGGTCTAGTGTTCTGTCGGGCTCAGTTTTATATAAAATTAGTCGTTAAAGAAATATTAGTAATGTCGCAAATAAACACGATACACCCAAGGATCGTTTAAGCGCTAGGGACAGAGGCTGAGCGAGAAAATGAGTAACTAATTGTGAATTATTGAAGGAATTATGTAAGGTATCGTCAATGAAATGTTTGTTTATCTTGTCTCCTTGTGAGAGTCTGAACACAATGATTTTATTGTATGCGGACTATTTCTTACACTCCACAAACGTTTTGAATATATATATAAATAATGTAACATCACTTTGAATATATGGCTAGTTCTGAGTCTTTTATTATTTGTTATTCACCACAAAATCCTAATATTCAAAAGGTAAAATATATGTATCTAACGTATGTAAGTCTTTCATCAAATCGATCACTGAATAATGCAATAAGAGGTTTCTTCCCTGTATGAGGCTTCTTCTCCTGTGTGTGTACCACCAAAGATAATGTCTGCTAGCTAGCAGTATCTTTGAAATAGAAAGGACCTTGTGATGTTTCACTAAAAAAAATATCACAATGAAAGTATATTGTCACTGATCAAAATATACCAGGTAAGTATCTTCTTAATACGGCTCTACGTCTCTTAAGCTAATTCCATGTAGTTCGGTTTCAAATATCGTTTTAGGTAAAGTATCATTTCTAACTGTAGTATGTACACTTTTCTTATTCACTGTGTGTATTACTTATAATTCAACTAGCTTTCTCTACATCTATGTATTGGAGTTTCATCGGACCTATATACAGTTCAATGGGCGGGAAGTACTATAACACTTTTCTTAAATGTACGAAATATTTCGTAACTATGAATGTCTTGCATTGTGCATTAATCTTTCTGAAATGCACGTTTCCTATCTGTCACACTTTATTTGGTCTTGAGCGTTCTTCTTTAATTTGCATGTTGTTTTCTTAATTTCACGTCCTCTAGATCTAGCTGGCACTAACTTTAATATATATTATTCCAGTTCGTTAGATAATATAGTTCGTTACCTTGCAATCTTTCTTACTCTCGCACACGATGTCTTGAAACTAAACTTTTGGAACTAACTATCCTTTCAGTATAAGTTTAATTAGCTTCCTTAATTAATTGCATATATTTACTGAATAGTAACTTTCTCATTGAATTTACGGTTACTAACTTTCTTACTGAATGTGTAGTAACTACATCTCACAATGATCCATAAATTCCCTCTACGATATGTCCATTTTGTATAGACGAATTTAATGTAACCGTGTTATCCTGACTATCAACTTACTCGGCGGGAAAGAACTCATGGTTATGAGAAGGTCCTATACTCTCCATTTATATCTTTCAGATACGTCTAATGTCTTCCTAACAGACACTAGAGTACTACTTTTAATAAAACTCATCCTCTAGAACCCCGATAAGGAATTAGGGTGCCCCGCTTCAGGGCCTTGGCACTGTTGGGGCTACGACTAACTGCATCAGATCTGGGATCTTATTCAGAATTTGGAACCAGAAAGCCGAAGACGCTTTGCAGCTGGCCTACCGACAGTATAATTTCGTACCTGCTAAGTCCCGAAGTATGTATCTGTTCTTAGAGGGTACTGCAGCATCAATTTTTCTCTGACAATGCGTACACAGCGGTGTCGATAGTATATATCCCAACGGTTAGCTATCTGGGTCTGGTGAACTTCAACAGATAATAGGTCATGCGTTTCCATTAATTAGGAGTAGTTATTCCATCAGTAATTAAGATGTATTGTAATTCCGTTCTTCCATAACTTTCTTTCTTCAAATACTTCCCCACAAAGACGACAATAATGTGACTTCCGGTGCATGCACAGCAACATGATCTAGCGGGCTTCTGAGCAACACAACTTCTGCACCTCCACTTATTTCTTATTCCATGCGTACATATAAGTGTAATAACAAGCATGTTTCTTTACTGCTTTCGAGATTATTCGTATAAGTACATAACGAATATATAGAAATTTCAAATGAGTATTGTAGCTTTAGAAAATTATCCGAAAATTTCATGTGTCTAAAAAGTACTATACAAGATTGACTTTTTTTTCAACTGGGCGACCTCAGCTATCCCTTATAAAAGAAGTTTCCGAAACAACTTTTCACATAGTCTGATCGTTAGGGATCGAAAACCGATCACCTAAATTTATCTTGCATTCTCTTTTTCTTGTGTGTAAGGGCCAGAAATTTTTAACCGGGTGGGAACCGTTTCTGTTATGTTTTTCCTTTGCGTCTCATAAGTAAATCTGAGCCCCCAGTCACTTACAAGCAGTGAAGACTAAAATACCTGTTGCCATACTGTTTTCCATTTCGTCGTATGAAATCTGATCGCCTGACTTTTCACTAGCGCCTATAACGTTAAAAGAGAAAAGTTTTGTTTGATATATTTTTACTATATGGAAAAGGTACCATATGGAGCTACGTATGGAATAGGTTTAAGCAACTGGTGTAAACGTCTGCCATTATCGCAATCTTCAATTTTCTGCCTTCGTAATTCTCTGCAGAGGGATTAGTTTTTAAACATATTCATTGTTTTATTTTCTGGCGTTCTGTAGATCAGCGACTGGTGTATTCTCAGAGCTGAGCAACAGGAAATCACGAGAGATTTGCATGTACAATTAGTTGCTTTCATTGTTTTAGAGAACGCAAAATTCGTGTCGCCAGAAAACGGCATTCGCATAAAAGGAGCCTATATGGATGCATTAATTTTGTTTCTTTTTGAATGGCCTAAGAATAGAATTGATGCGTGTGTGCTATAAGTGCCCTTCCATTGGCCAAGCGTTTCTCAGAAAATTTCAGAGTGGGGATTTGTTGCTCCTATCTTTGTAGTTAATATTTAATAGTAAATCCTTTATTATATTTGCTTTGTAGTTCAGTTTTCATAAAATATATTTTTAGCACTAATCTGTTTTCTAATCAGAAAGAAACTGTTCATCTCCTACAAATTTTTCTTGGTATTTGTGATTTCAGTGTTTTGAAGATTGATGTGCATTTCGTTTCAAATGTTTGTACGTATGACCTTGACGGCCTTCTCGCGAACTAACGTATCAATAGACAGATACGTACTAGTAGCCAAGGAAGTGCTTGCAGTGGTGCTAACCGAAGACGTTTTCTACTATAAGTCGTACTACATCGTACGAATTATTATACAAAGCCTGAAGCGCTATGATATGTAGGTTTCTCTATTCTCCTGCTTAATCGCCGAGTTTCGAACGATAATAATAACAAAAATTTGAAAGTTTATAAGAACATTATGGTAACTGTTTTACTGAAATTGTTGACTGTTGCAACACTACTTGTGAAAAGGAAATGAATTATCGTTTTTCACGAAGTATGAACGCTCCCTATTGGTGGCCCATTCTTTTTAAGAATAAAGAAAACAAGGAGAGAGAATAGACGAACCAGACACAAACATATAACGAACCAAAAAATGAGACAAAGTAGTGGTTTGATGACTAGCCTTCCTGTTTATTTTTTTCATAAATGTAAACAGAACGAAACACGATGTCAGCAATTTTTTGGTTCGGGTTAACAAGGGATCCCGTCAGGATTTTCAATTTCGGGGGGTATAAATTCAAACATTGAAGAATTTAGTGGAGTTAGGCACGGTTTCTCTTAATTTGTGACGATATAAAAATTAACGTTGGGAGTGCGTTCAAAACTTTATAACTAGAACTCCCTAACAGGGAGGTCTGGCAGAATCTCTGGAGTTAACCATCGTAATAGTCCATTAAACTTTATTCTGCAGGTCAGTCAACAACACTCATTTCCATTCGGGAAGAGGACGTGTTGAATACACTAGAGCCAGGAATTCCGCAATGCTTTTAGTTATGAGGGAGCGTAAAGAGAAAACAAAGTTAGGGGAAGGTTTGGGTCGAATTTCTTTGGGAATATAGGGGGTTAGAATTTGCAGGGCTTAAACCGATTTTTAACAGTAAATATTTTAAAGGTGGGGTGTGTACTTAATAATGTCGAGGGGTGACACCCCCATAGGATCGGTCTGGCAGAGTACCTGATCAGGGATTCTTAGCGGGCGGTCCTGAGAACACATAGTATTGAAGTGCTGTTATATATCGTGTTTCTACGTACTAAAGCGAGTAGAAATGCAAAACAAATGTGAAATTCGCTTATATTCATTGCAATCACGAACAACGTATTTGCTTTCATATTAAGTACTCATTATCATTAACGAACGGCCATTGTTCACAGGAACGCCTGAAGCTTTGTATGTAGAGTGTTAGTATAGCAATCGGAAGATTTTGTGAACGAACCCAGAGGCCGACCATTTATACTAAGTGTTTTCCTGGCCTTTCCTCAGTCAAATCAGGCAAATGCTTGGATGATAGCCCTATCTGCAATCTAGAACCAGACCGACTACTTTCCAAACACATCGTCAGCACCCTATCTCGATCCGGTTAGAATGCTCACGTTAATGAAGATCAGTATTTCCATTTATTGAGGTGATTAAAATATACTGTCATCCGTCACTGGCTTATCATACGACTATGCACGTTTACAGAATAAGAACAAAGAAAATGATCGGGTTATTTGGTCATTAAAAACTGTTTACCCTTGAACTTTAAGTATCTCTGACTTAGGCCGGGATTGAGTAGGGAAGAGGATTGCCAAGGTCCTGCTTATACTGATGAAATATTATCCTGGCATTATACTGATGAAACTGGGGAAGAACTTGAAAATAAATCAGAATGATCGTCTATAGGATTCGTACCTGCTATGAGCCAACTGATTTGGTGTGAGGTCTTTCAGGCAGATTTAGTCCTCTCCATTTTCTAATGCTTCCAATGTGTACTTTGTTAGTCGTCTTTGGGCTGGACACTGTAGATGTGCCGGTAAAGGACTTTCTTTTGACTGTTTGCTTGTCAAGGAAGAGGAACAAGTTTTATATCGTTTATGTTTACTTGCTTAAAAGGAGCTTAGATGGTTTTGTTTATTTTCAGACACAAAAAGTCAGTTACTTTTAGGGAAGGTTTCTAAACTTCTTGTGGTGCTGGTAACTTCTTCTCCGACAAGATTCGACTTAATGTTCCCAGAGGTAGTGCAGGTTTGATAGGGTTATACTATAATTAAATTCTAAAAGGGGTTATGTTTCTCTAGAGTAAAGTGTATTCTTAGTGAAGATAATGCTTGAATGTTCAAAGTACATTTTACAGTAGCAGAACTAGAATCTTGAGGTCCCTGCAAGGTATTTTGGGGCCTTCTAGGAGCTTATTTCACTTGCAATCTCATCACAATCTTCCTGCATGTAAATACAAGCTGTGTAGACCAGTATCGCCAATTTTCTAAAACGGAGATTATCTCCAAGCTGCGTGAAATTTCTTCACTCTGGTACTTCCTCTGTTAGTTCTGGAAAATATCAGTCATGGAAGATATATCAATATTCTTCTGTATAGTATTAACCACATGCTTTGCTTCTGACTTTGGATTTCCTCTTTTTCCTTTTCTCTGAACGATTTTCATTAGACTTATCTTCATTCTGCAGGACATCATCCAGATTGGGTGGTTTCTCATCTGATTTATCTTAATTGATAAGCAAAGGTTTGCTGATTGCTTGGTCCCATTTACAATACTTATCATTTGGTCCCATTCCTGGTTTATACTTGAGAAATGTTGATCTATCTTCTTATTCTGCTCATCGAATTTCTTATCTATTAGCTTGCTAATATTTAGACTCGTTCTTTCTAACATTTGATGATAAATAGATAGACTAACAATTTCTTTTTTTTTTCTGTTTTAACTCTGGTTTCTTCTTTGGTTTCGGTTGTCTTAACTTCCTTCCTGGCTCTGATTCGACTACTTCTTTGGTGAGGATAGTCTTCATAAGACTCCCCTGGATTGGATAGCCTCTCTGGATTTACACCTGTATCTTCGTCACTTTCCATCTTGTGACCTTTCTCTATTCCTCAATAAAATACAACGTACGTATAAAATCTGCTTGGTTTTCGAGCCCCACGCTGGGCGCCAATTATGTAATGTACGCGAAGAGGCGAAGACTTATCAAACTATCTAACAGCTAAATCTAATTGCGCAATGGACCCAGCAGAGTATCCTTTGGTATCCGTTGTACTAACTTAAGCCACTACCGGGAATAGGTTGAGTAAAACTGCGTGTCTTATTTCGTAGACACAGCTAGCGGCAAGGAATAGGTTGGGAAATTCCTGCGCGTCTCACTTCGTAGGAAATGGCCAGCGGTACGGAATAGGTTGTAAGAAGGTAAGTGCTAAGAATGAAGTTCAAAGAGCACTTATGATAAAACAGTACCAAGGGTAGAGGTCAATAAAAGATCAGATAATTATTGATAATAATAATAAGTTTATTGGTGGACAATGTCCAAGAAGAAAACACCAAGCAAAATAATTTGATGTGGTTCGATCAGTGTTGCCAGATAGTCGGTACTGAATTTCCCTATTGAAACGTCAAAAAATACCCTTTTACCCAACAAAATTCCCTACCCCCTAAATTATTGTTTCTACTGGTACCACAACTACAACTTGTTCCTATACTAGTATTTCTATTACTATTGTAAGACAAGTCTTCTCAAATAACTTTCCAATGACCTAATGTACAAGAATACTTTGGATGAAGAAATGTTGTATGCAAACGTTTAAATAATAATTCACGCTAAGGCTTCTTTTATACGAACGCCAATTTCTAGCGACTTGCGAACCACACGAACGCTGCGTTCTCTAAAACAATGGAAGTTAATGACTGTGTTTATGCCAATCTCGCGCGATTTTCTGTTGCTACGTTCTGGAAATCAGCCATCGCTGATCTACAGAATACGAGAAGGTTAAACAATAAATATGTTTATAAGGCTCTCCAGAGAAAAACGAAGGAAAGTAAACAAAGATGGTGGTGTTGCCAGACGCCCAGGCCAGTTGCTACAACCATTCCTATATAGCTCATGAGCAAAACGCACTGGCAAGACCACCATCTTCATTTTTCGTTCCAGCTACTAAATTGACGAGTTGTAAGTGAATTAAAAGGTACAAAAGAGAACTGATATGGTCTGATTTCAAGCTTCACACCGCAAGCGACTTGCATATAGGCCTAATCTCTGAAATATTCTTGTTCTTGCCAATGTTAATTTTGAAACATTTCACTATTGAAAACTTAGTTGAGTGTGTTTTAATACTCAATGGGTTTATTTATATCAAATTGCTGTGTTGTATAACTCTAGAAAATGTATAAAGTCCCAATATGCAATAGGGTATAACGTAAAAAATAGATGAAATTATCACTGTAAAATGTTAAGCAAACATTACAGGTAAATTTAAAAAAAACAGGCTGTCTTTTACCACATTAATCTTCAGTTTGAGTCCAGAATCTGATTCCAGAATAAAGCATCTTAAAAAAAATACACATAATATACAAAACATACAAAACAAAAAACAATTTCAATACCCCTCTCCTTTTTTGAAAACGAAAAGAACACCTGATAACATTGAGTTTGGCCCGTAGGCCGAATAGATGTGAGCTCCGGGGCTGCTGCTGCGATATTTATACCCCCGATCGGCGCTCGGCTTCTGAATTCATAAACAGAAGCCACCCAGTTGCACAATTTGGTTTTATCCATATATACACATATCATTGAGTTGCGTTAATCAGAATGTTGTAGATCAGCGGTGCGTACTAGATGGTCAAAAGAACTACATAGCTTAACAGTGCATGCAGGATGGCTCAAAAGAAGACATATTATTTGAATGAATTTATAAAAAACAATTTGGAGCTGTTTTCTTAATAAAATAATAATTGTAACTGCCGAACATTTATCAAATGTGAGATACGTTACATCTTACAATTACAACCGGAGCTACAATGGTTGTAAGGAAGTCCGCAACGACTCAAAAAATCACCGCCCGCATAGAAAAAAAATTCCAGACCACCCACAATATCTAACCTTGTGATTTACACATGTTTAGACATGTATTAAGTGAATCTGAGGAGAACAACGCATGAGGCTTATGGACAAGGACTGTATTAAAAAGTAATTGAACTAACGTATTCTGGTCATTTTCAAATATAGTATAAAATAGAAGAAATTGAAAAGTCTATTGTTTCAATCGATTTTTTCCCCAATACTGATAAAATAAGACATTCAGCTTTTTCTCTTTACGGTCCATATGAATTGTTATATTAAATAATTTTAAATAATGTAGAACGGTAATATCACATTTGTTGTAGAAATGCAGCACTTCGTTGCCGAGAAATTGTACCTTAATTAAATGTTTAGGCAGAAAAGATTTAGTATCATATCTCTTGGATGCTTAGCCTAGCTTTTGAAGCCCCCTGCTACAATCCCTAGAGTACAAATAACCAGATTAATCGAGCCAAGGGTTATTAGAATTACTGTGTTACTAGAGGTTACTCAGACACCTTAGTTACTATCCAAACGTGTAAAATCACAATTTTTTAGACTTACATCAAGGAAAATAAAGCATCCGTCCACTTCAAGTGGGAATATTAGTCGTTTCCCTCTCACTTAGTTTTACAAGATGCAGAACGTATCAACGACAGCTAATTCCGAGAGAATTCATTTGGGCCAGAACGGAAACAAATATTCCACCTTTGGAATAGAATAAACTACTAAATCTTATTAATAATTTTTTTCCTGATATTTGTTGTGTATTTAATAATTGGAATACGACTATTCATTTAGATGTCGTAAAAGTCATTCATTATACATTATATAATCTATACTACGAAAGACCAACAAATTATGAACTTCTTAGAAAATCTACAACTAAAAATATATAAACGAATTATCCAAGATGACGTTCTTGTGCGGTATAGGTCAAACATATACCGTTATACCGTTAAATGTTTTGTAACAATGTTATAACGTTTGCACGGTGAACAATGTAAGTTAGTATCAAAAAGATACCCTGACGTTTACCAAACGAACATCTTAAAATCATAAACATATATTAAACTGCTCCATCTGTGAAAAAAACCACTAATGTCAGTTTATCCAAACTCCAAAAAAACTACACCCGCAATCAGGCCTAAGGCTGCTGTCACCTGAAACATACTTCTTCTAATGACTGGATCTATATGGAGACTAAATAACAATTTGGTTCGACTTCAAAGACCTTATTTCACTTACGATCTTAAAACTTTGTTCTAACCAACGCAGATACCAAAGTGGTCCTGATATCCATGAGATGATCTTCACCAACAATGAAATGATTATACATCAGTAGATTCATAGGTTGCTCTCAAAATTACCAACAAGTTATCATTTGAAATCTTCGCTTGCAAAGCAACATTTAATATGTAAATCCTTCATCAGAGCAACTACCACCTTGTCTTCAAAATCCACCCGATTACACGGATGAAGAAATCATAGACAAATTACGCTACGAAGGGTTTGTAATCAAAGAAGTATTTGCAGACTCTGCTCAACTGTATGGAGCACATGTCTACAGAAGTCGAATCATCGAAAGCACCATCACCTACACCAAATGGATGCGAAACCTGTCTATTGTCAACACCGGACGATAGACTGCGCCAATATCCCAATTTGAAGACATTGTAAAGACCAAATCAGCTTCGAAATTCCACGAACTTACAGAACCACTATCCTGCTAAACCTTTAACACGAATGATCCGACAAATGCCCAACAACGACCCCTCCACACCCAGAAAAAATAAAAATAACCGTGCATAGAAACATTCAACACATTTGACAGCACTCTGAAACATCGAATTGCAATAGATGATTTTCGTTTAACAGTCGTAGCACTACAAAACATTCATTCATTCCAGCATAATCATATCCTCTACCGAATCACCACCGCAGTGAAATCAATGTTTGGTCTTAGCACGACTTATTCTGGTCATTATAATTACTTCAATATAATCTGTCGAAAATTTAACTGTCAATAGCATTTCCCTTATGACTGTCCATAACAGAGCCCGCGAGGATACAGCAATATGACACAATGGTTCTATTACAGCTCGAATTCATACATTGCCTCCTCAACTTGAACTTTCTGGATACACCATCGGAACCGTATGTACAGAAGGAACAGCACAACATTAAA
>JAGDQP010041377.1:0-16928 GCA_022664845.1 Lepisma saccharinum | reverse complement strand
ATGTGTGTGTGTGTGTGTGTACATGTTTAAGGCGGGTTGAAAGACGTTATAATTAGATCATTATAAAAGTGTTTTAGTGAACAGCCATACTTATTCTACATATTATTCTACAACGAAGTGCGATGTTGTGGAGCTATTTCTTTTGTGTGTTTTTTAATGAATTTATACTATGTCGTGAAAAACCGGAAAGAAGGCTCGAAGGCCCTAAAGGATGAAGGTGATTCAGTGGGTTGCTGTGTTGAGGATAAACGTTCCTATTGTGCAGCATTGCTGCCTGCAGCTAATATTATATGATGTAACAGATGTTTACGTTGGATGCATATTGTTTCTGTTAATGTTACACTAGAGCAGTGGCAAATACAAAGATGATCAGAGTGAAAAGGGAAAACCCAAAGACGTAGAAAGGGCCGGGAGCACATCCACTCCAGTTCAGGATATGTTTAAAACTATGTTGGAACAACTGAAACGGATTGAGGCTAATAATAATAGAGAACCACCAATACGTGTTGATGCGCGTAATCAGAAAACCGACGAGCAAATTGAAATGAGTAACCAGAAAACAGCTGAGCGTATTGAGAGGAGTAATAGGGAGACAGTGGAGAAGGTCGAGTTAAGTAACCAGCAAGTTACTGAACAATTGAAATCCAGTAACAGGGAAACAGTAATTCATAAGTGCTACATCTAGTGAGACATGACCGGACTGTGCAGGCAAACAGGCGCGCGCGATCGGGGCAACCGCGGCGACCGCGATAAAAAGGATTTTCACAGAACGGTGAAAATCAGGGAAAATACACTATAATAGCAAAACGTCTGCTACTAAAAGTAATAACAAATATATCGAGAAAGAAAATAACTACCTTCAAGAAAAATGAAAACATCAGCATCAATGTGGTGTTACTGGAACTCCAGCAACAAAGAGTGCCTCGCCTGGAACTCCGGTGAGAGACACTCGATTAGTGTGAAAGTGTAAGTGTGTATAAGGTGGAGGGAACCAGGCTTGATTATAGTGTTATATTTGGTGGAATAAACAACGAATTAACAAACAGACTAAAAGTTGCGGAAACCGCAACCTGAGGTCAAACAGCGCTTATAATACCTTCGTGTGAATGTGTTTAAATGAAACATATTGGGAGTAGAGAAGAATGAAGAGGAAAGGAGAGTGCGGTGAACTACCAGGAAGCAAGACCTTCCAAAAAGGAAGAAAGAAACCATACTCTTCTGTTCATTTCCCCCAATGGCTCAAAATGTGAACGATGAAGAACAAGAAAGAAAGAAGAAGGTAGGCCAACCTTGTGACGAGAGGAGGATGCAGCCCAGAGGGAAGACACAATACCCAAGGAACGCAGAATCTAACCTTTTTATTCTAATCTCGTTACAGGGGAAGCAGAAGAAGAAGAAGCCATATTTAAGTTTATGTTGTGTCGTCCTGTTTTGTCCTGTCTGTGTCTTTATGTGCTGTATGTGTTTTGTACAAAAAGAAAATAAAGTAGGTAGGGACCCCTCCCATGTAAATGTTCCATCAGATTAGGAACATAGACCAGGAGAACATTCTGGATGCCTGGTCATAAGTCCATCCCGCAACACCAGCTGCCTCAACAGGTGGAACATAGGAGATTCTTGGAATGCCGGAATTCCGGCAATCCAACAATCTCTAGGGATAAGCCTGCCCCAGGCTGAGAAGTACAAATATGTGCGTGATGCGCGTCCTTGAAAGTGCACAACTCAACCTGTGCAATGGATGCAAAGAGGCAGGGGTGGTAAGGCGGGACCCCCAATAAAAAAAAACAAAAAAAAAGGGAAACCGCCGAACGCATGGAGAATTGAGAGAAATCCGTGCGAGAACAGTCTAGAGGTTATTCTGAGGAATTCAGATTAGCTATAGAAGGCATATATCAAAATCAAATTTTAATGAGACATGAAATCTTACGTGCTAGCGCTCTCGACACACAAGCGGCGATAGATGGTGTAATGGAAAGGCAGGATAGTGCTGTGCAATGCTAGAGTGACCGTACAAGTAAAGTAGAAGAAGTGGTGTCGAGTATAGAGGCTCAGTGGATAAATTAAAGTTTACTTGTCAGAGAAACACCAAAAATATGATTCGGGAACTTCATCAAAACCAAGCCAGGAACCAAGACGACTTGAAGAGGGTTACATATCAATTACGAGATCTCGAGGAGAGGTTGACCAACATAGAGGCCGGCCAGCTTGATGGGAGGTGAATAGGTCCCAGCACATCCCAAGAGGACTATTCCGAGGATGATATCCCACTCTCCCGATCCCGAAGACAATGAGAGCGAATAAGTAGACACCAGGTTGAAGATAGGGCGGTGACCTGGCAATCAGGCAACACACTTAGTAAGAAACATGGAAAACCAAAGGTTGATAATTATGTCTCTTTTACAGTTCGTGATATTAAAAAGGAATCGTCATCTAGTCCCGAGAGTGGAATCTCAGATACACATGATGCAAGATCTGAGAACTAAAATAGTTCTAGTACGTCGTACGGTAACGGTGACGCCGGCCGAGTGGTCGAGCGGTCTGCGGCGGTAGGCTATAGACACAACGTTCCCGCGTTCGAGTACCGGCAGGGGCATGGGTGTGGATTTTAACACTTAACAGCTAAAGGCAAATCGTGACGGGCCGAAGTCCAAAGTTACTAAACTGGCCCACATAAAAATAAAGTTTTTATAAAAGTAACGGTGACAATTCCGGTAACGTGAGGCAGTACAAAGTCAAGAAAAGACATTGTGCCTCTCGGGATGAACGAAGTGGCAGGTATGAATCATTTTATGTGGAGAATGAGGGTCGAGATAACATCATGAAGTTTAGAATATCCGATTTGAAATAATTTACGAAATTTTCGGCAAGCGAATCAGGTGTAACTTCACGTACTTTTATTGTCCAATTTGAAAGGGAAGCATTCCTAGGGAACAATGGTTAAGTATTCTTACTTTTGTGTTGCAAGGTGTGGGTGGCACTCATGGTTCCAATCGAGCGCCCATAGTTTTGGGGATTATGAGCAATTTAAAGCAGCATTTATAGACTATTACTAATCGGACGCTATGATGTGCAGGCGTTTGGCATGGCTTCGCACACTACATTTTAATCCAAAAGTTCGTGTTAGTGTTGAAAAATTCGTGACAGAGAGGTTTATCCAAATCAAAGAATTGGACCTACTTAGCTCAGAAATACAAATCTGCAATTGTATCATTACGTTACTTCCTGTAAATTATGCGTCATCTTGCAGTTACCCGAATTTCTACTTTATCAGACATGTTACCGACGATACGGTGATTGGAGTTAATTTTTGACTCGGTAGACTCGCGCCACCAAACATCAGATTTGTCGCCACAAAAGGGCAAACCAGGTTATGATACATTGCAGAAACCATATCTGGTGAACGAACTTTCCGTGGCAACGGAAACCTCGAAAGAAGTAGGCCGCTGTACGGAAGATGAACCTAGCCCACCTCCTGTGGATCATAGGAATCGTCGTGGAGGTTATTCAGATGAAGATAGATATTTCCGAGGCAAAGGTTCACCTGGAGAGCGAGGTAATGGTTTAAGAGGATCTCGAAGAGGTCGAAGAGAAAGAGGTCGCTACTACGCACCCACACGATCGGAAGAACCTGCCATTGGAATGACGGATAACGGAAGAGAAGCGGAAAGCGGACGAAGATATGACCACCCTCCAATCCAATTACAGCAATCACACTAAAAAAACTACTACGACCGTTACCCAGGGCCGAGGTAACGGAGAACGCTTGTGAACAAGCGGCCCAACCCGGATATAACTTTATTCAGGAAAGTATCACCAGTGAAGACATAAGGATGCCTGAACTTAGATATTTACAACGTAGGTCATCAAATAGAGAGACAGAGAAAGATAATGGTCACGGGGAATGGATATCAACCAATATGGCAATACATCGTTTACAGTTTGAGTATATTAAACACGCTGAATGGGAATATATTTTAATTGAGGGTAATGAAGAGAATGAAGTCTTGCAAGGAGCTAGCATTGAGGCTAGATCAACCACGATAGCAGTGAAAGTTTTAGATGGTACAATAGTAGCCCTAGCCGATACCAGAGCATCAGTGTGATTATGTTCTGAACAAGCATGGAAGTTGCTTGGTACGATTCTCTCACATCCAAAATTGACACCAGTTAAGGACATCATATTGGTTGACTTTTCCGGGACTAGAAATAAATGTGTGATGGTAGAGGTAATCTTGCCAGTGAAGGTGGAAACTTTAGAAATATATTTTAGATTTTTTGTGGTACGTGGTGTATCACATCCTCTTTTACTTTGATCTGATTTCCTAACTAAATACCACGCTAAAATCAACTTTGACAGGGAAACTGTGCAATTTTAACATAAAGACACCATGATGATTCTGAAGATGTGCGATCCAAATAACGTGAATGAAATGAGCAAGAGTACAGTCGATATGAGGAATGATAAGGAACAATTTAATGAGGTGCAAATTAGTAGACAGGAGGGAAGTGACGTAACCTCGATTTGCGAATGTGAGGATGAAGATACCCCCTGGCCTGGATGTAATAGGAAGCACCATTCACAGATGCCATTCTCGTCGGCAACTCAGCATGTAATGAGTGTTTGCGATAAAGAGTTAGCAACCCAGTCAGCACGTTATGAGGCCATACGACACGCAGTACAAGATGGACATCAACACAAACGAATAAGCTTAGAACAAGTGCAAGCAGCTGTCATCAATGAGCGTTATCAAAACCAGGTCAAGAATGGAAGTATAGAGAAAGAGAAGGAAACCATGGATAGTATAGGACCAGAACTGGAAGAAGAACAGTTTGAGATTAAGTGTGCCACACTGGAGGAAATTGCAGAGGTGGTTAAGACTTTGAACCTCTCAGGGGAAGGAAAGGAGACCTTATACAATCTTTTAGTAAAGCATAGGCAAATCTTTACCAATTGTCCCGGAAAATGTTTGGGATTCAAATATCAAATAAAAGTAGATACAGATAAGCCAATATTTAAACGGTCCTATCCCATTCTTCTACAGTATAGACCGAATGTGAGAAAGCAAATATCTTTATGGTTAAAGCAGGGAATCATCGCACCAACTATATACTGTTATCACCATACGTTAGTTGTGGTCTGGAAGAAACAACCAGGCGAGATACGTCTGTGTCTCGATTTAATGGAGCTGAACAAGCACACAGAGGTTAAGAATCTAAAGGTAGAGAATATTGATGATTTGTTTTCTCGTTTTCATGGCATTCAATTTGCATGTTCAATCGATATGATTCAGTCGTACTTACAATTGGCACTATCTAAAGATTGCCGAAACCTAGTAAGTTTCTCATTCGACGGGCAGATGTTTAAGCTGTTACGAGTCCCATACGGGTACAGAAATGGTTCGGCGGCTTTAATAAGTGATCTTCACCAGGTATTTGGGCAAGAGTTATCAAAGAAAATCGTCATGTACGTTGATGATCTCTTCGTATGAGGGCGCAGTCTGGATGAGCATTTATCTTTGTTAGATATCGTATTCACGAAGTTAGG
This sequence comes from Lepisma saccharinum, assembly GCA_022664845.1. NCBI lineage: Eukaryota > Metazoa > Arthropoda > Insecta > Zygentoma > Lepismatidae > Lepisma > Lepisma saccharinum. The sequence continues at coordinate 11,383 of JAGDQP010041377.1, read as the reverse complement.
AGCAAATGAAATTACTGTCAATCTGTGAAAGTGTATATTCATATCATCTACCATCCAGTTTCTTGGCTTCGGCATCACCCCGAAAGGTATTAGCAAGAGTGACGACTATGTATCAGCTATACGCAACATGCCTCGACCTACTGATATAGAGAGTTTACAACGCTCGCTGGGTCTATTCAACTGGTGCTCGAAGTTTATTTGTGATTTTTCTAAGAAGGTAGCTCCCTTATAAACATTGTTAGGTGCTGGAAAGCGTTGTTATTGGACCCAGGAACACGAGGAGTGTCTGCAAAAGATCAAAAAGGATTTATGTACTATTGCCATATTGTCCCACCCTATTCCACATTTAGACTATCATATTAAAGTCGACCCGTCATCCGTCTCGACAGCGGGTATACTTTTCCAAGCGGTTGACGGTAACAGGCATATAATTGGCTTCACAAGTAAAACTCTCAAACCTTGTGAAGCACGATATACTATTACAGAACTCGAAATGCTATCATTAGTCCATGCCGTTCGGAAATGGAGGAACCTGCTCGTGGAAAAACATGTACTAGTATATTCTGACCACCAAGCCTTGACGTATTTTAGAAGAATTAAATATTAGAACTCACGCCTCTATCGCTGGAATCTGGAGTTACAAGACTTGAATTTCGGAGTAGTTTATATACCAGGCAGCAGTAACGTGGGAGCGGATGCAATTTCTCGTATGGATTTGGAAGCAAAGCACAAAGTAGTGATGGTCCATGCATTTCAACAATTACCTTCAAGTATAGATGATATTGATATAGAAACGTGGAGAAAAGCAGAACTAGAAGATCGTGAGATCCATAGATATATCAATCAATTAGAGAATACCGATGATATATTGCAAGCCAAGAAGAATTTGAATAAATATTATCATATGGTGAACGGTATTCTGATGAAACGAAATTTTCACCAGCAAGACGTATAGGGGATTATGGTCCCTAGTACATTAGTACCTAAAATTTTAAGGTCATACCATGAGCTTAGAGGGAATTTCGGCTATGCAAAAACTTATTCTACCATTTTTGAAAACTTTTTTTGGGAAATGATGCGAACAGACATTAGAAACCATGTGAGGGATTGTGACGAATGTATCTGACATAAGCCTAATAACTGTCCACTATGAAGGGTTTACGTGACATGTTGGAGATTGATCTTATTGGTCCCCTTCCCGCTACGACAGAGAGGTATATTTACGTGTGCACCTGCTTGGACGTGTGTAGTAGGTATATTGTGGCATATCCCCTGCCAATCGCAACAACATCGGCCGCTGTAAAATGTTTAGAAGTATATTTTGTGCGCCTGGGAATACCGAACGAATACACTATTATGCGACAATGGGCCATGTTTTACACCCAAGAAATTTATTGAAGTGATGAATGGAAGAGGAATAAAAGTGAAAGCGGAATAAAAAGATATGAAACGAAACGACTGCCACAATAACAGAAATCAAATGCACGATGCCACTCTGAAAAGTCGACGGGAGATTAAGCTCGGCGATCTAGTTTTTCTAAGAAATCCTACGCATAGAAGCGCGAAAGACAATATTATTAAGAAAATGTTGTGTCTATATACAGGACCATACTGATTCAGCAAGAAGCTAGACAGCAATGTAGTAGAACTCATGGATCCCAAATCAGGAGAAAAGATGGGACAACAAGCCTATGATCGTTGCAAGTTATGGGTACCCACTGAATTCACCAACCAGCAATGAATGAACCTGGTGAAAACAACTGTCAGTCCTACATTATATGAGCAGATCCTGAAAAGATCTCAAGAGGATCAACGAGGAAAGGATAACACTTAAGTGATGCTCATAGTGGAATTGACTTAAAGAACTTTCGAGAAAGTCAGTTTTTAATCATAACAGAAAAACTAAATGTATGTATAAATGCTTTGCCTTGTCTACGTTGTAAATAGTTAGCTATTAGGATATGAATTTAAACATGTTATTTTATTATCCTTATGGTATATTCGATCGCCCAAATAGTTAGTGAGATTAACGTCCATGGTTTTGTTTTGAATTTCATTATATGTACTAAACTATAATAACATCCAGGATTTCGAGTCTTTGTCGAGCGCCGTTTGTAGTGTATACGGACAGTGTAAAGGCGTTGGTTATATCCACGCTAAGTTAGCAACCCTGCTTGGTAGCATATGTGCTTTCTGGATAGTAAAAAACACAATTGACAGGGCAGAAGGAGAATGGACGATGTGGTGTAACGAGCCGATAAAGATCCGTTGCGATGATGCGAAAGTAAGATGTAGTATTTATAGTGTCTTGGAAAATAGATTTTGTTACGACAGGGAGTATAAGATATGAACTAGTCCCTTATTCTTAGAAGGATGAGCACAACTTAAATTAAGGTGCATAACTACTATTAGAATGATGCTGTGTCATGAGGCCTAGGCGGTGCAAGTGACAGTGGAAAGTGTTTTTCGTATTCCAACGTATACATTGACCTATATTCGTAAACAAAAATATATTCGTTTCATATCGAGGAGTCAAGTGCATTTTTGGGGAAGCGTATAAATAGAAATGTGACTTCTAGAGAAATACTCGTGCACGAGAATATTGTAAGATTTAATTATAGAAGTGTTCTAAAGACAAATCTCTTGTGATTATTGTGATCATTGCGAAAGATTCCTGAAAGATATAACCATGACAAAAGTATTTTAAGCGTGTGTTAAATATCTACTATTGTACGTATCCTTTTGTAGCACAATACTACCGGTAGTGTATGTATGAAAAATAAGGGGGTGCAGTTGCCTAAATGTTTGTTATTTATGTAAGGTAAGATAATATGTGTTCGTTTAATCTGTAATAAAGCTTTATACCAAACAGTGCATGCTAGTAAATGTATTTAATTTTGGTATGTTGACCCCACAAAAGTATAAATATTGTGTAGCACTTATGTTTTTAACAATACGTGCAATGCCTGTCGGGGACCCCCCTCCACTTCTTATTATATGTTAAGGGAAAAGGGCAATAAGTCTTGGCAGAACCAGGGGTTGTACAGCGATACTTATGAGGAGCATAAAGAAGTCTTGCGGAATAGAACATTACATACTCTACTACAGTTGCTAGTAGGAAAGAGCTTATTACAAGGAATAGCGATGTGTTCAATCACATACGAAATAGTCCTTCAATGTTTCCAAGTGTTCGAAAGTCCCTTATTCGGTGATATCGCAAATACAATCTGGTACAAATTGGCCACTTTGAACATCTCCTCTAATACAGCATAAGAGTGCATGAGGCACACCGTCACAGCTTATGTTACGCTCAATAACCCCACAGGGTTTCTTCACTCATTGTATAATACTAATGTTACACCTCCTTGTAAATTTATTCATGTTAACATATGCTGTATTTACCAATAGTGTAAGTTAAATTGACTCAAACAAATGTATGTATGCACATCAATTAGCGCATCACCGCAAGTATGCGTCCCTAGACAATATGATGCTACAGCGAAGCCACTCATTGTCCCATTATGCTACCACGCATAACTTTCTTTATTCCTTTCCCATCTTGCACCTGTATTAAATATTGACTTGCAATCAACGTAGTATTGTTCTATGGTATTTCGTCATTCTCTACATGTTCTCATCGACCAAATTTCGCTGTTCATTTCTTGGGAAATCCCTCACCCAATTTCCCATCACTTCCGACAAGTGCATTTTTCGAACGAGCTACATAAATTTCTTTGACGAAACGATGGACCACAACCTCTACACCTAATAGTATTCAAAATTAATCGAAGTGAAATACAGTTTTGAACATTTTGAGGGCCCTCTAGCGCCGAAACTAGGGCGCATGTTCATATAAACTTTTTTTCTTGTTTTGATATGAGGATTCATCTCCCGAAGTATAGTATGTATCTTTAATGGTGGGTCAAACTTCAGGGGATAATGGAGAATGACAAAAGACGTGGAAGAAATTGTAATCCGAAAATGTGTCAGTGCTGAGCTATAGTCCGCCGAAAATGGGCCAAAGTAGAACAAAAATGAATAGAACGAGAGAACGAAGTGTCGGAGAAAGGTCTGGTAAAAAGAACGATTGCAGTATGTGCCCTGTAGAGTCGATTCATGCACACATCGATGCGGAACAGTGGCGGCACAAGGGGGGTGCATATGACAACACTGGTTGGGAGTGGAAACATGGGGTTAAACGTACCGGAATGATGGCAAATGACAGAGTAAGCAATGTGAGAGACGGATCCCGAGTTCGACAATGCAGCAATCCCGAGCCAGAGCCCGCCAAACTGCGATGGAATACGACATACTAGCGAGAACTAGAGAACGAAGTCTCGGAGAATGGTCGGGTCAAAGGAACTATTGCAGTATGTGCCCTGTACAGTCGATTCATGTATATATAGGATGAGTCAGTGACGAATAACAGCCCAAAATAACTTTAAAAATTAGCAGAAAATAAAAAAGTGCAAAGGTAACCTTCCACAAGTCTTTCCCGCACCCTATCCTGGCCTGAGCCTCAGATGCCTAAAGACCGTAAATATATTCAATTTAAAATAATGGCTCTTAATACATTGTTCAGTATTCTTCCTGTGTTCGTTTAGTCGAATTTTGAACAGTACCAAACTAAATTAAATTTTACCCTGTTTAAAAAATTTAATTGAAAATGTACAAAAGTCTATAAGCGTGCGTTTAACGTAAACAGAACATTTTTGTTATCACTGATTTACGTTTAGTAACAAACATTAAATACTACCAGCGGGACTCGAACTGTTGCTCAAAGTATTAAAAGTTCCCAAGTCTGACACGCTCACCGTAGCTGTCTGGTAGTGAAGTGGAGGTCATCTGGATGCTAGTTTGAGACGGCATTTGAACATCTCACTTGTTAAAAGCTTTGATTTTAATTATTTATACCTGCTGTACTATATCATGCAAGTGTATAAAGTAACTTGCATATGCAATGGTAACGTCCTATCTTTTATCCTTTTGTGTATATTTTATAATGAAATTATCGAATAGGAGGAGAAGAGGTTACTACCGCCTTGATCATTGTACCTCACGAAGCGATCATCCTGGCAATCGGGTTGCAGACCAATATTCGCCATACTCCTTGCAACCCCGTGTGTAGTCCACTGCTCGTTGAGGGATAAAAAATGTCCCTCCAATGTTGACAGATTTTTCCTCTTTTGTTATATCTTGTGAAAGTTTTGTGATATCGCTTCCAAATAAATTCCATTGCATTTTTATACCGTCAAAGAGACTTTTTGTTTACTTTTGTGACTTTTGTCAAAGGGGCACATTTTGCCTAAATAGCGATTGTAAATTTCCCTTTCTTTCGGCGTCTCGGGTGGTAACACTACTAGTCGTAATGAACTTTAATTTTGGCATTTTGTTAAGACCACATCCTATTTTCACTTCGTGTTCATGTTTCTGATCTAATATTGTGCATTTAGCTACAATCCATCAATCCTTTTTCCAACTTTGACCTTTCAGATCTCCCGAAGTTGGCGACACTGAGCATCGATTTTGGTATAATTGGACGTATTTTGCTTTGAAGATTTATATTCAATTAACAGTTTTCGTAGTGCCATTTGAAAAAAATATAATTTTGTGTTGGGGTGGCAACACTGCTTATCTGACATTGTTTTTGTGTGCTTGATCAGGTGTCCTCCTCCCGTAGGTATCAGGTTACCTTTGCACTTTGTCTGCTCCTATTTCAAGTTATTTTCGGCTGTCACTCTTCAATGACTCACCCTATATATCTATATCTATATCTATATCTATCTATCTATCTATCTATCTATCTATCTATCTATATATCTATATACAGGGTGTTCCCTAAATGCGTACAAAAATTTAAGGGTGAGTACCTGAGACGGAACTAAGAAAAAGTTGAAAAAACAAGGGTCGAATATTCAGTAGTTTCGGAGTTATAGGCTGCCGCAAGCGTGGGAAAATGAACTTCAGAACTGATTATGTCGCGTACGAAATATTAGAGATTAGGCGGTTCAGAAAATATTATAGGAAGTCACACCCGGGCTATCCAAAAATGCATATTTGAAAATCCTGCAAGGGATTCCTCAAAGGGAAAAGGGGATTCAAAAAATTCTTCCAATTAAAGTAGGGTCAAAAACTGCATAAATGATACGACTTCTAGACAGGTAACAGGTTTACCGCATGTCAATATCTCAAGTAGATTTGGTAGGAGGAGCGATTACCGTTATTAGGTTTCATTCAGTTAGATGTTACTAAAAATCGCAAGGTCATAACTTTATTATTTTATATCACGTTGATTGAACTTCCGTTTACATTGTTGGATAATGATGGATTAAACAAACTTTCCCCAGTTGGTCATTTGATAATTTAACCAAACACAGTGAAAATCAAGAATTCACAGAACAGCGAAATACATTGATATCTGAAACAAACTCACCATTATCTAATCTAGTGATTCCTTAATTGTACAAATGAGTGTAATAGAACTCAGCAATCAGGAAGTGAATAAAAAGATGATAACTATTATAGGAGAAATTTCTATTCAGTTGACTTCTATAGCGCACATGCTCAAGGATGTTACGTTGGAATTCAAAGCTTTTCAAATTTCGAAGGTTCAACTCCAACAAACACACATGGTACAAATGGAGGATAATCTGAAAGATGACATTGAGCAGGTGGCACAAAAAGAACAACAAAGAGTATTGAACCGGAAGGTCAAGAAAAAGTTGGAAGCAGCTGGTACAGTGATAACTTTTAAGGACGATTGTGCAAGAATCAATGGTGGAGAACACAAACCTAACTTTCCAAAGTTAGATGTATACAGATGGATTGACCAATATGGCCTGTCGCACAAATGTCTCAATCCAAATTTTAAACTACAGAAAGAAGATTTAGAGAAGTTTGTTATATCTGGTCAGTTAAAAGAAGCTTTAGATCTCTTGGAAAACTTGTTACTAGGTGTGTAAATATGAAACCGGAATCTGTGTAAAGACGGCGATAGCTGTCACTGTGGTTACCATAAAACTGCGTCCTTGGCGCAACTTGCTTGTTTTGACTGCTGATAACGATTTGCAACTCACAACCAGTCAAGTTTCATGTCATAGTGTAGTGTTTAATAACGTTGAACATGACGCAATTTGTACCTACAAACTACGATGTGTGGACAGCATTGATTTTTTGTTACCATTTGAAAAAAACTGCTGCAGAATCGCATCGCAAGCTTGTCGAAGCTTACGGTGATCATGCTCTTGTAAGTCACAGTGCTATGTGTGGTTTAAAAAATTTAAAAGTGGCGATTTTGACGTGAGAAACGAAGAACGTGGAAGACCATAGAAAAAGTTTGCAAACAGCGAATTGCAAGCTTTGTTGGATGAGTATGACGCTCAAACGGAACAACTCGAGGATCAATTAAATGTGACACGAGAAACAGTTTCCATACGTTTAAAAGCGATGGGCAAGATTGAGAAGGTGGGAAAATGGGTTCCACATGCATTTACTTTACGACAGCAGGAAAACCGAAAAACCACTTGCGAAATTCTGCTCGCCAGGTACAAAAGGAAATCATTTCTCCATCGAATAGTGACTGGTTACGAAAAGCTGATCAATTTAGAGAATCCTAAGCGTAAAAGATCATGGGTAACTCCACGAGAACCGGCGACATCGACTGCAAAACCAAATCGCTATGGACGGAAGACAATGCTTTGTGTTTGGTGGGATCAGAAGGGAGTGATGTATTATGAACTGCTGAAACTTAGCTAAACCGTTAACACCCAACATTACCGACAACAAATGATCGATTTGCGTCAAGCTTTGCGTGAAAAACGACCAGATTATGACGAAAGACAACATAAAGTGATTGTGCTTCCCCGTAATGCAACCTCCCATACAGAAAAACTGGTCAAGGAAACGATTGCGACGTTTTGCTGAGAAATCCTTCCGCATGCGGCTTACTCACCAGACTTGGCGCCTTCCGATTTTCCCTTAATTGCATCCATGGGACACGCACTTGCTGACCAGCGCTTCAGATCTTACGAAAATGTACGAAAATGGCTTGATGGCTGGTCTGCAGCACAAGAGGCACAGTTTTTTTTTTTTTTTGGTCTAGCATCCACATATTGCCTTATTGATGGCAGAAATGTATCGCTAGCGATGGCCAATACTTCGAATAAAATAGTTCTTAGCATTGTCATCCAATCGCTGTGTTTTTCCGTACATAAATTCCGGTTTCATATTTACGCACCTGGTACATTATAATCAGGTAATAACTGAAGACTTAACATAAGTTTATCTAAATAGTTATTACATTGAATGTTCGCAACTGCTTTAAGGTAATGATATGTGTATAGGGGAAGCTTCTACGTCGTGTGGAATAATAAACAAGAGTATATCAGGAGAGAGAGAGAGAGAGAGAGAGAGAGATATCCTTTACTCTACAAATTCTTACTCGACACTTCCCATGCAAACGAAATTAATATAATTTATATCCTTAAAAAGCTAACGGATTTTCAGATCAGCGGTGCCACACTGTATTATCTCTACTTGCCACGAGTTTAGCACCAATAAACTACTTCAAGAAAAAAATTCACTCCAGTTTCGTACGGCCAGTTACTGAATTTTTAAAATTGTGGTAAATACAATACTGAATTCAATTTCTAATTTGCCGGAAGTAGACACGCAGATAGGAAGTTGGAAAGCTCTGTTCTCTATAATTAAAAGTCAACGAATCCATTATATATATATTTACATCCGTCTACCATTATGGAATCCTTGACGGCTGTATGTTTGTGGGACCCACCATTGATTATTATGTATAATTATGTGTAAAAGCGTATAGTAGACTTAGAAATTATCGTTATCAACGCTATTTACTTCGATTTTAGAAAATCCAATTTTTTCTCCTCCCTATTCATGCAATAGTCAATGTGAATCCCTTTTATTCTTTTACCATTGCGGGACCCATATACGAATTTTTCATACTATCATTATGAAACCTTTCTATGTTCAGTCGTACCAACCTTTGTGCTTCATGTCAGTACTTCGAAACATGATGGTATCAGGAAGCGATAAATGAAAAATTGAGGGGTGTAAAAGCATTTTATAATTTTTTCCTGCATATTATTTTTCAAAATAAGTTATACCCAGCTGCCGTGGCTCAGTGGTAGAGCATTGGCATAGCAATGGGGAGAACGCGGGTTCAAACCCGGGTCCGGACATCCTGACTGAGGTTTTCCCTGGTTTCGCTCGGTCACATGAGGCAAATGCTGGGATGGTACGAGAGAATTACATGCAACATTCCTTTACATAAAGATATCATTAATGGTACCGGTAATCCGGTTGTGTAAAAATAAAGGAAAAATAATCAATTACCACTACTGGGAATGAAAGCAGGATCCCCGATTCCGGACGAGTGATCTACAAGTAAGTCAACGAGGTCTTTATGTGAAGGAAACTAGCGTCTAATTCTTTCCTGTTACACAATTCCGGGAAGGCTTTCTCCATTAAAAAAGATTTTTGAATTAAAAGTCTCCACTTGTAGTCGATTGCCTTTACTTTCCACTCAGCTGAAGCAAAAAGGAATTCTCAAGTACACAGAACTTGGTCGTGGCTGTAGTAGCTTAATTGTAGAGCACTAGGCAGGCAACTGGGAGATCTAGGTTCAGCATTTATAGCAGAAGAAACGTAATGTTTTGTAACAGAATTAAAACGCTTCAGCTTAGTTCGTGGAAACGTACTCATCAAGACACCCCATGCAGATACATCGTTGAATTTTTCTACATCCTTTAAAAAAAAACTGTATTCCGTGTTAGAAGTACCCTTCATGCCCGCGAATTCTTCATTCAATTTCTTAATTTTTTGATTTACTACACATTCTTTGCGTTAGATTAGCTGAAATTATTTAAAGTTGGTTCTGTTAAACTGAATTAGGAGATGTAGGATAGGCTACTCTGTTATGTTCTTACCATAATCTGGATTGCTTCCCAATTTTCTTTTATGGACTGAATAGACACTTTTGTCATAACTCAGTTACGTCCGAGAGATGACGTCCCTAGACGTTCAGTTTTCCGGTGCAGGGATGGAGAAGGTAGAATCTAGTGCATTGAAGTACCACCCCGGTATTCATATTGTAAGTCTGATGAAAACTCTGCAACCCTTCAGTGACGGTGGCCGGGAGCGGGCTCGAAATCGCGTGCCTTACCATTATCTATCGGAAATCCGCGACATTCCTAGTTGCCGCTTGGCTTGCTGCACGCCTGCTGATGCGAAAACAATATGCCTTGAAAATGTTTTAAACCTTCAGAAAGCAATCTATAAAACGCAAAATGTCAATTTTCAACCCGGACACTCTGATCACTTTCTAAACCGTGATAACATCCTTACATACGTAATTACTTTCTATCGAAAATTAAGCTATGATTTGCAGTTCAGAACTTTTGTGACAACGCGTAAGAATTACCTTTGCACTTAGCATTTTTCTAATGTATGAGACTCTGTTTGACCTAAGCAGCATAATATTCATTTTCGTCTCCTCCAGGAAGTACTAGAAGTTACTCAAAGCAGTGCAACCTGGATTCTGTCAGACGCTTTCAGTGGTGGTGTCATCCCCAAATTCTCGAGCACCCTTCCCCAACAACAACAACAACAAAAATAAATAAAAAAATAAATAAGAGTAAACAAATAAATAAAAGTAAATATACAAAATAAAGCTAGAAATCTATTGAGAACCTGCAAAACTCTACTTACACCCCCGAAACTGAAATTTTTGGCAGAATCTCTGAGTGCAAAGGATGATTATTCATAAATTTTAAATTTACCCATTCAACGACTCCTTAAATAATGACTTTCACCTGGGGCGGTTTAGTTGGAGTTTATTTTACTATTTCTAACGTATAAGCAATAAGTTCTACTATTTCTAACGTAAACTGCCATAATTTTATCTAACGTTGTTAGTTATGTAAGAAGAAAGAACAGATTTTGAATAGTTCTAAATCAATTTAGTGAATTCGGATCGTTAAGATCCGTTCTACAACTGAGATGCAATGCGTTTTCGATCTGGACATTTGCCCAAAAAACATATGGGCAAACCTTGGTGGAACTTAAAGGCCACATATGGAATTGTATAGCGTTCTCTAATTTTCACTCCCACTCCCGTTACACCCTCTGGGGTGTGTCGAATCAATAACGTAAAGAAGCCATTCCTAATGAATTGACGATATCTTTCGAATGACACCTCAAACAAGTTCCTATCTTCTGGTTCTTGAGATATGATAGTCTGAGTTGCACTTTCACTCAATTTCACCTTCTGTTGTGTGTCGAAACGAAAAAGTAAGCCAGCCATTCCTAATAAATTTAAGAGAACTTTCGAATGGCAACTCAACCAAGTTCCTAC
>JAGDQP010041376.1:790-16928 GCA_022664845.1 Lepisma saccharinum | reverse complement strand
GGGGAGAGGCCTCATCCACTAGTGGATTGAATATGGCTGTGATTTATATATATATATATATATATATATATATATACACATATGTATGTATTGTGGGGTATCGTTGAACAGCTCTTGATGAATAATCTACAAATCAATAAATAGTTTCTCGATAGCTCTCATGAAAGGCGAGATTTGAATTTTTGAAAATAAAAAAAACTTCGAGATCTACCTCAGCCTGTAGGCCTACCGAAAGGGATTTTTTCTTTTATTTCGGGTGTTTCATCTATTTCATAATAAATAGATGAAAACAACTTAAAATATACAGAGTTAAGATTCAGATCTACTGTACAAATCCTTGCGTAATTAGATTTTCCATTTCGTCTACTTCCAATACTCAAAATGATCACATGCCTTTGCCTCACTTCTTTATCCATGAAAGATGTCTTCCTACATTTCGAAATAATAATCTTTGTTTATCAGTACAAAAGCTTCCTAAAGCTGTTGGACTCTTAGAATTACTTGTATGTATTCAATTTCAGTTTTCTATCTTGAACGATTTGAACCATGGGACGCCTGTATTAATTGTTACTGAAAGCAGCACCCCCTCCTCCCCCGCCTCCGTGTTTTCGGATCGTAAAAATTAAAAGAATCGTAAAACAATTGTGGGAAGTTTTAAGTTTAGCTAATAAACTTACTTGGTTTGTTCTTATTTTGAGAAACTGTCAAGTAATACTTTCAGGGGGTGACCGGAGATATATTACAGAAAAGTGGCCTCCATTCAAAAATACCTACGCATTTCTTTCTGGCTTCCAAGAAGTTTCTCGTCTCTCCTCTAGATGGCTCAGTAACTTATTCTCTTAAATTTCCTGATACATTAAAACTTATGATTGATTTATACTGCCGTATCTCAGCTAACAGTAAATGTTGATTTTCTTATCACAAAATTCCGATTTACCAGGATCTTTAAGAAAATAAGCCGTTGATCTCAGTGACATCTATCGGGAAGGGACGAAAGTTTCTTGAATTCAGAAGGAAATACGTACACATTTAAGACTGAAGGTGACCTCTCTGTGATATTTCTCTCCAGAGTATGGAAAATATTCACCGAAAAGTTTCTCAACAAACAAAACATAATGAGCCCAGTTTTCACGCAACCCAAAACAAAATACTCCACTCCTCTCTGCCAAGCAGGTACTATATATAGTTGATACCAATTATATGTAAGCAGTTCTAGTGTTTACTGTATGAGAGAAGTCGAATGCTACACCCACATTCATAGAAAATGGGACCAAGATCTTTTCTGAGTTCGGAATGTCAATATTTTGACAATTCTCAACGAATATGCTTTGTAAGGCTACTATGTGGTTGTTTGGAGAAGGCATTTTACGACTGTGTACAAACTTTTAGCGTTGACTGTATATGAACTTCCAGCTACGAATTTTCGTTGCAAGAATAAGATATACAGGGTGGTTATAATCAAATTTAACTTTACTTGCCCCCCTCCCGTAAGCGGTGGTAGCTCGTGATCCAAATAGCAAGTGAAGTTGCCTTTCTAACGTAAGCGCGCTCGACAATCACGGTTTATTAAGACTCAATGCAAGTGGGTTTTTCGGTCTTTTTTTCGTTTTACGTTCAGTGCAGGTACACAGAAATTAATATTTATGGACAAAAGTTCATTTCATATATTTCACTATGTGGTCGATGCCAGAGCAACCTAGCGCATGGATTCAAAATCACGTGCTACTGTACAAAAACCCATTACGTTTTGCGCAGCCAGAAATGGAGAAACGTGCTAAGTCTATCTATTATGAGGTCTATGACGCTAGTAACAAATTTTAGGATTATGTGCGGACACTTTTGGGACAGAATAATGTCCACCTACTCCAAAGAGAGAAAACCAAAGATAAAAGACTGTCGGATAGAAAAGTGTATGCGTGGTGTGAGGTAGGGTATCCAGTGTTGTCAGGTGGAGGGAAATTTGTCGGAAAACGGGAAAATTTAGGTCATATGTAGAATGGAAGGAGGAAAAAATTTAAAAAAAAAAATATATATTTTTTTAAGTAACACTTTTAATGTTTTATTTCTTTTTTTTTTTTAGCAATTTTGAAAGTAAACTTAGCAGGCGGGATTTTTTTTTAACGAAAATAGGGATCTTTCAGTATTTTAAGGACATCATTCCTACGGGAACCTGACAACACTGAGGATATTAGGGCTGGTTTTCATTCAATCTTGCGTTGCTTGCGATTCGGGTGAGTAGCCAACTGAAACACGTTCTACACTTACCTTACAAGAAAACACCAAATCAAACACGTGTTTCAATTTGCTACTCATCCAAATCGCAAGCAAAGCAAGCAACGCAAGCTTGAATGAAAATCAACCCTTAGAAAGGAAGAAGAGAAAAGGTGTAACAGAACTAGTTTTCTTTTTTGCCACAGAGTACGTAGTAATAAGATTTATTTTAATCACTGAAGAGACTTAACCCTAGCATTTGACAATTCCTTTGCCACAACTCTTTTCTTCGTAATAAGAAAATTTTAGTTAACTCTTATATATCTCGTTAAGAAGAAGAAGGAGAAGAAGAAGAAGAAGAAAAGTGGGAACAATTTCTTACGTTGGACGAAAGTAGAAGAATGCAAATGTCTTTCCCGCTTGAGTTCATTGTCAAAGTGCTTATAAGAATAACGGATGCAGAACCATCATTAACAAAGAAGCCAGAAAGAGAATCGAGAAGAATTATTGTTGTATTAAGAAACAGAAGGAAGCATGTAATGTACAAGGATTTACGTAACTAATTGGACATGAAAAAGGAATTCTTGTTTCTCAAAACTAAGAGATGCTACCATTTAACTTCTGCCATGTGACGTAAGATACAAAAACAATCCATCTTTTAGGAGGCAGACTTTGATAAATATCAGAAAGTAAGAATTAAACGAGTGAAAAAGACCGGGGGGTGGGAGGGGAACAGTACGTAGTTCGGCATTTTTCTTTGAATATTTCTGTTTGAAACTTTATTTTTGTTGTTGTTGTTGTTGTACACATCACTATTTTTCTTCAAGTAAAACTGCTCACCCTTGAAGACATCAAATATTTATTTTATTTCACACTTCTAGTAAACTCAGATTCAGAAAATGCCCGAAGCGGTACAATTTCTAAGTCCAATAGAATGCACAATATTCAATATAACACCATCGAATGAATGTTCAAAATGTAAGGTAACCAAAGAAGTTCTTGTCGTTTTTCATAGTAAGAGAAAGGTATATAGGAAATGTCACTTAGTCTTCAAAGTAATTCCCATCGGCATGCAGCACCTTTTACCAACTTTGCACCGGCCAATTTTTCAACCGACCCTCCGAAAGGGTTAGTCTTAACACTTGTATTACTCATATGTATACTGAAATAGGTATATAATAACATATTCTATAAATATTCTTAATGTTATTTTGAGATTAAGGAAGGGAGTACCATATTTTGTTAAGTAAAAATTATGGTTATTTTATATTTTAGCACATTGGAGTCAATATATATTATTTATAATTTTCGTGGGCCCTTTAGAAGCCCCTCCTTCTCCCGAATAAGCCATCTTCTGGAAGAAACATTTGTCTTGTGGTGTGAATCACAGGTTTCCCACGCTTACAGCCAATGTCTGTCACGCTTGGCTGTCTCGTACAGGACCCACTTTTCGTTACTGATGAGCACTCGATCGAATATGGGTGTATTGGGGTGCCGAGAAAGCAATGATTAACAAGCAGTCACTTGATGGTCCTTGTTGGTTTCCGACAATATGTGGGGTATCCACTTGCTTAATATGTACGTCTTCCTTATGCGGTGCAGGTGAAGTCTGATTGTTTCATCAGAAACTTTGAAACATTCAGCAAGTTCACCACACTTTTGGTTACTGTCCTGCTCTATGTCCACTTTCAGAGCCTCGTTATCCACGGGTTCATCACACAGGGATAAATCTTTCGACCTGAATTTCTGGAACTAACTCTTAGCGGTGCGTTCATTCGCAGCATTATCCTCAAAGGTTTGAGGTATTGGGCAACTTGATTCGGCTACACACAAACTCACCTTAATGTCAAAAAAAAAAAAAATTAGCGAAACTTCCATTTGTCTTCGCCATCACTTAAGCTATTACTGCTGTGAGTGCATAAAACCCTTGTCTTGGTAACGGTTAATGTCCCCTCTTTCAACCCGATCGCTTTTCCAGCATCGGAGGCACTTATTTTCAGTAAATTGGCCATTTTCAGTAAATCTGAGTGGACAGAACCGTCCTATGAGATTTGGGCTCCTGAATTCCAAATTATGTGTATAGAAAGTGTAATCTATCTTATCTTACTGAACATGAGTTTCCAACTCTCCTTATCCAATTGAATTTTCACCATGGATGTAAATACGGTAGACGGATTGACTGGCCCAATACAATTAAACTGGATCAACTTGACGCCGGTTTTCTATTAATCTTGCCTGGATGTTAGGGATTAACTTGAGTATTATTGATTGGTCTATGCTTGGGCGTGCGTAAGCAAAGAATGGAGGAAGATCTAGCTAAGGAAGAGAGGAGGAAGATTGGAAAATTTTAAATATGGTATTGTACGGAACGTGATGTTCAGTTGTTTTTTAATCAATTACACCTGCCAGGTACTCTTGGCTTGTGCTGGTCATTAGTCATTCAGTCATCTTCACTATCGCGAGCTCGACTCTTTTTGTTCATGCACATGGCGAAATCGTTATCTTTTAACATTATATAATTGACATTATTAAGTTAAACAGTCTGACAGATCATCGTCTATAATATTTTATATTTTGAAGTTATTGTCTAGTCGCTATGGTTACTGTCAACCATCTTGTGTCGTCCACTTTATAACTCTTGTCCCAGTCACTTTTTGATGCATTTGTCACTGCCAATTTCCAATTTTGTGATAAAAACTAATTGATGAAGCACTGTAATTCATTAGATCACTAATTATTTTAATTTTCTTGAAAATTAGTCCAAAAGTCCTTTGGAATGTTGTGATTTATACACTAATAATTTCAGCGGCTTTCCCCCATGGAGGAATTAAAATAGAAAGAGACGCCCAAGCTCCCAAATTTTGAAGCTAAAAATTGCCGCCTGTAAAGCTGCCAGTGTGGCCATCCGCCATCTTGCGTTTGGAAGTAAACCACGAAATCCGTATTGTTTTATGTACACCGAATATTTGCATGAAATTCTAAATCATATGTTATTATATTTACATTTGTTTATTTGGGAACGTTTAAATTAAATCAAGGTAGTCTACGCTTGAACGGAAATAATCTAGCAGAATAAACATTGCACAATGAAAAATATTGATATCTGTAGCCGTTAACTGTGTAAGATTTCTGGCTACCAAGATATAAAGACTCTCGAAGAAAGTGATTAAACAGATTTATCGGTATCACACCGTCACATTTTTATTTTTAAAAGATTTTGTTCATTTTTTTAAAGGAAGATGGTTTCAGTAACGTTTCTATTCCTTGTTCACCGATTGCATTACTTATTAAAAGCTATCAAGTAACAAGATTGGATTTTTTCTGCATCATCATACAAAGAACTATCCACGTGCAATAAAAGAAGTTCGCAACAGAAAGGAGAAAGAAAGACAACTGCAAGAGGCGAAAGGGGTGATATAGTTAATTTCTTTACCATCTAGAAGATTCTATACACATATATCCACACACATGTTATGTGTGTGATCACCCAGTTTTATTTCTGCTATATGAACCCTCAAAAGGCTGATATCATCATAGCCAAGCCAAAAGGAGCCCTCGGATTGTCATATAAGGCGTAGAAGATGAGAAACCAAGAGTGCAGAATGTTCTAGAAACAATAGAGTAGCCAATCACATTATTCTCGCTTTTGGAATCGGGAGTACATACTTGAGACCTATCAAGTGAAGGGGCACTCCGGCATAAGACGTCAAAGAGTTGACATCTAAAACTTCGTTAGTAGTGTCCGAAGTAAGAACACAAAGAAATTGGAAATTAATTGTCAAGGAATTGACAACATGTGGACAATAACTTTGTAATTAGTCGCCAAAGGGTTGACAAATAATTCACTTAAGTTACTGATTCAACATTTAAGTTTAAATATGTAGTGTAAATTATTCTGTAATTCTAAGGTCACACATTCTTAAATTTCGGTGATCTGACTTTGTGATATTGATCTACAAGTGTCTATATCTAACAATGGCTCAATAATTTAAGTGTTCTTCTATAATAATCAGAGATACGATCCAGAACAGTTTGACATCAAAATAACCTTAGAATAGTTTTCTCCAGCGTTCAAAACAACGAGATATCTAATACACTCAGTGACATCCTTGTTTGCATACCGCTGCAGGTCATCTGGACAAAAGAAAGTGGATCTACAAATTGTTTGGCGACAAGTGAGATTGAAGTGCATTAAAGAACAGTGCATCCAATACTCACAAACAGTGTGCTACGTTTTTACAGGCATCAGGACGGTGGCAAGCCCTCATAGGCTCACCTTGCTTCAACATACCAGGAACTGCTGCAGTGCCTTCAGGTCTGACAATATACCATCAGGTTATCGGTTGCTCGAATATCACCCGCGATTCGGTTCGGCTATCGTGTTCGCGTCATTACCACCATTTCAACAATAGACCGCAGCTGCTGTTTGGTAATGTATAATGTTTCTTTATTCCTCTCAGGCCTGATCAGGAATCAAAATAAGATAGGGCACTTATGTTTATAAAATTGAATTTGTGTTTTGAATAATTTTTAAATTTGTTTTCCTTATCTATAAACTTAACTATTTTGGAACTTAACTACAATAAATTTGTCATTGTTAATTAGTTTCTTTTTACAGTAAAGCTACATATATATCCCAATTCCTAGTTTAAGTACTTACTAACATTTTAACTTTCCAGGGGTGCGCATTTCCATGAAATTGGCTTCGTTATAAAAAAGTAGACAAGTGATGACCTTTTATGCGCTCATATTCAACAGAACTTCTCGATCTTGGGCCCAGACAGCTATGGGGATAGTCTCTTTGAGAAAGGCTGTTGACCTGATGACGAGGGTTTTCCTTAGTTTCTTCAGTCAGGTGTCGAACAGGCTGGCATATCCAATAGGGAAACATTAGTCTACCGGCCTGTACGCATATATTTTGTTACCTTAATTGGTTTTCCTTCATCCTGGAATTGCATTGTCCTGCTGCGCGGTTCGCTGCGAGAACGATATTTTGTTATATTATTTGATGCCGAAACCCGGGAATTGCATTGTCCCGCTGCGCGGATCGATGCGAGACCAATATTTCGTTATACAGAATATTTTTATATACTTTCTCTAAATGACAATGAAACCAGTAAGTACTGATGAAAAGACAAACAAGTAATGTTAAACACGTACTAAGAAAGCCAAACACACCCAACACTAAACCAACGTAGCTACGTTAGTAGAGCGCTGGAAAGTTCTGACTCAGATTTTTGGTCACACGATGCAAATGCCGAAAGGCCACAAATAAATGAAAAATTTTAAAAACCGTCAAAATTAAATATGAGAAGATATCGATATTATTACGCAAAAATAAAGTGAGAGGTCCAAACTAAAGATGGCTAGATCTGGATCCGAATTCCGGATATTCGACACTCGGATCCGAAATTCGGATCTTCGGTAAACTTTATTTTATAGGGGCCAGTCTAGTAACTTGACTTCGGCCTGTCACGATTCGACCCTTTTCACCTAGGTAAAATTGATAAACATCCATGTCCCTGCTGCGATTCGAACTCAGAGTCGTTGGCCTAACGCCTAGACCGCACGGCTTGTCGGTCAGCTCCGGAACTTCGGTTATCCGGTCTAATGGATTCAGGTGATTTCAGTCGCAGATTCAAAGGTTCGGACTTCGTTATTATGATACCGTGCCGCCGTAGTTCAGTGATGCCGATCAGGGTGATCAAAGCGGTTTAGTGCGCTTGTCTTTCGACTACAAGATCGTGGGTTCGAGTCCCGCCGTTCTGGGTGTTTGTATGTGTGATTTTAACTTAGATTTAAGAGCGAACAAGTTCCACAAAGATTAAAAGGATATAAAAAGTTGACTAAGTAAGCCGGCTTAGGGAGAACCAAGTTTTTTAAAAAAGTAGTAGAGCGTTGGCATAACAATCGGAAGGTCGTGGGTTCGATACCAGCGGCCGACCATCCTGACAATTTCCAGGGTTTCCCTCAGTTACACCAGGCAAATAGCACCTTCAACCTAGGCCTTGTCCGACACCTTCTCGAATCCTTCCTCATCCCCTAATCCAGCCAGAGCTCTAAATGCCTAAAAGCCATAAATAAAATTCAATTCGTTATTATGATGCATCTGAAACTGCGATTCTGGGATAGTAAATTATGAAAGGCCCTGGCCAATACCTTTCTCATCCTCTGCATACCTCATCCCGGCCCGTCTAATTGAATTCCTCCAAGAGAGAAGAGTATCCAAAAGTTCCAGAGTGAACATCGAAAGCTGCATAACAAAAAACAATTCCCCAAAGTATACACAATCTAATGAAATATAATGAATACTACTGACATTTCATTTAGTCAGTTTTCTTGTAATTACTTAACATCTATGAGAAAAATTAAAACAGTAATCCCTCTCAATTCTCGAATTAACACATTGACGGCATAATGAAAAGTAGAAAGAAACTTTTAATTTGCTCCCTACGATCAATTTGTATCAGAATTTTATATTTGGATAGAAGTTTTCTCTAACACTTACCTGTGAAATGTGGCATTGAGAACCTTCTTGTTTTTGTTTGTACGTCACAATCCAAGACAACTCACAACCATTTTATAAATCACAGAAAAGCATAAAGGATGAACTGATTATTTGCATGTCTGTGAATGCAATACTTCAATTCTATTCCCAACGCAATATGGCGGATTGCGATACGTACAAACGGGGCGGCGGCCATTTTCGGCTTCATTTTGTTTTTCAAGTAGGGGTACGTTTGGGCGTCTCTTTCTAATTTAATTCCTCCAAGTTTCCCCTTTTAACTCGCCATCTTCGGAACTTTCGGCTTGTGCTGGCTTCAATTTCAGGTCGCTAGAAGTAGATCCGTCTCCCGTATCTAAATCCATGATTTTTCACGATTACTATTTTGAGGGGTGAGGGAGTCTAAAGGTGATTATGACAAGCTATTCAAGCTAGAAATATGTTACGGAAGTTGCATCAAGAACTGTGACGTATATGAGAACAAAAAGTATAAAGTTATATGACCACACCTAACCTAACCTTACCTACACTTTCCCATGGTCACTAATTGAGGATAATGTACGAAAAATACAAGAAAGTAATTATTTGTAATAAATATAAAGATATGAAAATATGTTTTGAAAGGAAAGAAGAAAAAATGTTACCACTGTCGGGACTCAAAACCGGGCCCTTTCGTTCAAGAGGCCGGCGTCTTATCCACCAGGGGTGGGTTGCAAGAAAAATTCTTAAGTGTTAATCCGACTTAAGTCAGACCATCGAGCTCTGCATAATACTGGAGTGACTACTTAAATAAGAAACGGGCAGCACAGCGATAAGAAGTGTATAAAACTGAGTTAGAACTGAATATTTCGTCCACATTGGATTAGACTGGAAGTGGCCATCAAGTGTAAATATTTGCTCTGGCGTCTATCTTTCGACACTAAGTAGTCACTCCAGTATTATGTAGAGCTCGATGGTCTGACTTAAGTCAGATTTTACACTTAAGTATTTTCTTGCAAGGCCACTGAGGAGACGTGGCGAATGTGGTTTCGAAGTTGTATTTACAGTTCACGTGTTACGTAACAAGCCAGTAGTGACGCGAGTTCGCCACATATTTCGCTCTTGATGATCTCTTGTGATTATGGTAGTTTTCCCAGGGAACAATAATAGGAAGTGTCACTTCGTATACTTTCAATATTATAAAAAAGTATCTGCTCGTGCTGCCATCTGACTAGTTACGTCGTTACGTTATCAGTTTAGCTTGAGTAAGGGCTGCTTTTTCTTGCAAGCGTACGTTGCTTGCGATTTGGGTGAGTAGTCAATTGAAACACGTGTTTTATTGCGTGTTCTACTTGCAACACGTGTTTCAATTGGCTACTCACTCAAATCGCAAGCAAAACCAGCAACGCACGCTTGCAAGAAAAATAGCCCTAAGTCTATAAGACAAAGTCAAGGATTGCTATTGGCTTGAAAAAATAGTCGGATCTAAATGGTTGGTAAGTCAAAGAATACTATTGGCTTCAAAATGTTGAATATTATCGACTATTTTTAGAGAAATATTTTTCTACATGACATTTATTCAAATAAATAAAAAACTATTCTGCAACCAAGACACCTTATTCACAATAACGTAACTTTAAACACGTAATTAATTGCCTGTTATTCCTATTCAAAATCGGAGGAAACCTTTATTGTTCTACATTTACTATAAAAATTACAAGCGACGGCATATGGCTACTGAGTAGATGGTCAGGGAATTCAAGCAAAACCGGTTGAGCAGATTTTGATCAATCATTTTCTGTTCACTTGTAAAATATGTACAATTTGTGTGTGGCTCGAAATCCGCTTTGATGCACAACTCTACCGGGGATCAACTCAAAACCGCTGCAAACCAAATGCGAGAGCGTTAAGCACTTTGCTAGACAGAAGAGCTATCATCGTCATAATAATAATTTACTCCTCAGATAATTTTATGTTTTCTCAGATCGGTCTCTTGGTGAGGAAACGTTAAGATACGAACCTATTTCGTAGATTCTGCCATTATATTACGAATCATTCAATTACTCTATAGATAAATATATAGTGTTGACATTAAACGTTCCTGCAGTAGTACCACCTATGCTTGAAAATTATCTGCTAGCTACACACAGTTCGCTCAGACACAGTACAGTGGTGAGTCCACACTGATCTTTTTCTCTATTTCAGAAAATTGACAAGGGCTTTCCCAAATCTGCGACAACCCTTGATAGTTTCCTTATTACTCAGAAGTTTGAAAACAAAGACAAAGAGAATGTCTACTTAATGCACAAATTACTATACATGTTGGAACAATGCACTACTGTAGGTTTTAATACCAAAAATATATAAAAAGAACCGAAATTATTGGTACATGCCTACTCTCAATCAATTTCCAAATTACTGTTTTCACCATAGAATTAGGAAGAAAATAGAGAGAACATACATGACGTCACATGAAGACAAATTCCGGTTAATCATCAGCCATCTTGTGTGGCCCCATTAGAGTCCCTCTATACCGAGTACTGTGAGGATTGCCTTTTTCAATAGGAGGATGAGTGCACCTCAGAGATGCATTACTCGGAAAAGAGGGTCTCTAAATATGGGGCCAGTCAATATGGCCGAAATGCCTCGTCCCTTCCGTCTCTTGGCTTCATTCCCCTCTCCTTAGCTTAAGGTTCCCTCTATTTATATTCCTAACTCTATAGTTTTCACCGTTCACAACTAAAATTATGTTCATTAGCTGTGTGGGATAAATTTTAAAATTTTGTGTTGATAAACTTCAAACTGAGCTAATGTTGTAAAACATAGGTTTATGAAAAGTGTCATTATACATGTTTATGAAACATGTACATGTACTTGTTCCAAACATATTGAAGCAATACTGGAAACTATATTGTGAATTATATAATAAAATATAGTATTGATGAAAACATTTACAAAATAGCCGGTGTTTAAAATCTTGCTAGTATATGAAAGAAAATACTTTTTAAAATGTATTTTCAATCATATTCCATATAAAAGCACAACGTAATTATTGTTCTCAGTTTCTGACAATCCTATAAACAGTGATAGCAGTAACATTGCTAATTGATTCAGACAGCATTTCTACTATTTTGTGTGTATGTGTGTGTTTAAACGTACTGTAGTGCAGTATGTCAACAAATATGCTAATTTATACAGTAAGTAATGACGCATATATACTCTCTTTTCTCGTTTTCTGTCTTTAAAGTATCAAGTCGAAAAGAAACGACAAAATTTCGCGGTTTTAAGACAGTGCTCATCATAACATAGCAATCGTGCACAATTAGGCCGCCTTTTCATGTATGCTCTCTCTCATTTGATTGAGTAGCCAAAAGAAATCCGTAAGCATGTGTTTCTATCGGCTGCTAAGCCAAATCGCATGCTTAGAACGCGACAAGCGCGTACATGAAAATGCGGCTTTAAGTTTAACTGTTCGACCACTGAATAATTTTGGAGGGGGAAACAGCACTATGGCGAACTGTGATTGGCTCAGCAAACGTCAACAATCATGAAGTCGCTTTTTTGCAGCTATGCGTTTTCACTATATGAAGTTCTGAAAAGCAGTCTGGTGTATGACGCAATTAGGAGAATGTAGGGGAAAAAGGAAATACAACTTTAAATAAACACACTCGGATAGGACACGTGTAAAGTTTAGAGACAGCCAATTTTCTTTCTCTCTGAGGTGCGTTTTATTTGTCAACAAGTGGATTAGTGATTCACTCATGTAAATTTAAAATTCGTAAACTACTTAAAATTCCCACTTTCATGCTGGTTCTCCTACGAAACATTTATGGAAAAATCCCTTCTTAAATCAAGAAGAAAAAAAAGTTTTTTTCCCCCACCTACTTAAGGCTATTCCACACAATCTAAATTTCAAATGCTTCAAACTTGCTTCTGCTCTTTATATCTGCATAATTGTGTTGACTCAGGCTAACAAAATTATGAATCAGCAGACTTTTGAGTATATTAGTACATGTTATGAGGAAGAAGGCAAACATTTTGTTCTAAAAAAAAATGTTATTGCTATACTATTTTTAAAAAATAAAATAATTTTCAAGTCTCGTGGATTTCACAGAAAAAATATAATAAAGTGTCATCCTAATTAGAAAGATTTCATACTCTTAATAGATTTCGTTGACTAAAATTGCTACTATGCATTATTTTATCATCATGGATTTAGATACGGGGGATGGATCGACTGGCCCAATACAATTAAGCTGCGTCAACTTAATGCCAGTTTTCGATTAATCTTGTCTGGTGAGTTGGGATTTACTTGCGTCTTATTGGTTGGCCTATGCCTGGGTGTGTGGAAGGAAAGAATGGATGAAGATCTAGCTAAGGAAGAGAGGAGGAAGATTGGAATATTTTAAATAAGGTATTGTGCGCAACGTGATGTTCAGTTGTCTTTTTAATCAATTTTAACTTCCAGGTGATCATGGCTTGTGCTGGCTCCAATTTCGGGAAGCCAGAAGTAGATCCGTCTCCCGTATCGAGATCCATGTTTTATCATAAGCTGATAATGATTTTAACTAACAAATCTTTGTTTTTACATGAGAAGATAAGTTAAATTATTTTCCAACAAATCCTCGTTGACATCTAAGCGTTTTTGAGATCCATTATAATCCCTTTCCTCTTATTGACGATTAGATATACAATTAGACATCGAATTAACGGCTATAAAGCTTCTTTGTTTAACAGAAGTTAAAACAATTTGTATATGAGTAATAGAAAGAACCCCTAGAAATATCGCTGTCGCCTCTTTGGGGTTAAAGATTCATAAAAATTGACTGGACTGAAGAGGAAAAGAGCTTGCAAAGGAATGCTTAAGTCAACACAACCGCAGACAGACGTATTGATCATATAATAAGAATTTCATCATGTCATTACGAATGAAAAATAGCGAGTATTCTTTCTTACTGCCTTCAATTTGACAGAGGCAATAGCTATTGCAAAATAATTTTTATACGCGTTTGGTTCGTTGACATTATAACAAGAAAAAAGCAATTTAGATATTTATATATATATATATATAAAGGAACGGTATACCATAATGGAATGTCGTTATGGTGTCTACGAAATCTCCGCCCAAAACTAAAATACAAAATAAAAGTTTATATCAAATTGTTTTCTAAACCTCAATGATGATTTTTTTTTTTATCGAAGTTTCTCTCTTGTATTTTACGTTGTTATTTCTTGTAGGGTGGGACGAAATATACTAGAACTAGAGCAAAAAAGCTCATATGGTCGCAAATGTAATGTAGCACATATATAATGCATTAACGATATAAAAAATATGTAATGTAATTTCTTTCTGTGTTGAATGTCCGTAGCCAGACGGTAAACATATTGTAATGGATGGAAGGTATAATTATCTTGTAGTGTTCTTGTTACTTATTTGAAATATTGCTTTTGGTATCTTGCCACTGCGTTGAAGAAGGCTGTTTGCGAACTACTTTAAAACTTTACTTCTGTATTAGAAAACTTAGAACATTTCTTTTCTGACTGCATTATTTTGTTTATATATAGTGAAAACAATTCGTAAGTTTACCTACGAGGTTGACAATGGGGAAAATTGCTTCCTTCCCTGCTTGAGACCAATACATCTGCAAAATTTACCCAAAGCAATCAATACTAACACAAGTTGAAGAATATGTTTCGTGTTTAGTCACGTAAATAGCCAGTAAATTTTAGTCCAAGGTAGGTCGTAAAGTCAGATTTGGGATAATTATATGACACAGAAGAGACATATGTATTGTATATGCAGGGTTTATCTAAATTCGGCAGACAAGATTCATAAGTAAAGTCAACACAAAGAAAGAAGGAAAAATAAAATAAGAAAGGAGCCTATGTTCTAAACTTGTGCGGTCCTTGCGTAATGATCCCTTGAACTGGTGAACCAATCATTCAAGCATTTGTGATAAAATTTACACCAGAGACCAAGTATTTACCGTTTTATGACCAATTGAATACTCCAATGTTAAAATGAACTAAATCAGAAAAACTAACTTTTCAGGGGAGTAAAACAACGTTGAAACTTAATTTGAATTCTATAAAATGAAGTAACGTTTTTTCTGGTTCTGCTATGAGTCTAACTAATAAAGACATTTTTTTCACAATCCTAGATGTTCAAAAACTTAAGTTTTGTAATTTATAATGATGTAGTTTATAATGTTCCTTTTAACATAGTCTTAAATTAAAAGGAATCAATATTAATGGAATGATTTTAATACGAATATTA
This sequence comes from Lepisma saccharinum, assembly GCA_022664845.1. Taxonomy (NCBI): domain Eukaryota; kingdom Metazoa; phylum Arthropoda; class Insecta; order Zygentoma; family Lepismatidae; genus Lepisma; species Lepisma saccharinum. Next base: position 1,956 of record JAGDQP010041376.1, on the reverse strand, counting down.
TAGTGGACTCTTTATTTAAAAATAAACATTTCAAATCACATTAAAAATGTGTATGCAGATAGTTTTATAATTATAACAATGTTATCTGTGCCTTCTAACAAAATAGCGGTTTATGTCTCTGCTTTATACATAATGCATGTTTCTGCTTGAAGCTTTCCCCTTTCTTAATCAAGTTACTCTTTTAGACAAGCCAGTATTTCATCACAAAAGTACTTCGAGTCAGGGGTGTGATATACATATTGATAGACTTTTTCTAAATCTTTATCTTCTCAGCGCTGATAGGCACTTTTCAAGAATATCACTTTTCAAGTAGATAAATAATGGGTTTGTCGCAGAAGTTGGGTAATATAATGAGTTGTATTTATTTTGTGTTCGTTTAAACAGTGTAATCACAAAAAAGACTGCCAGAACATGGGTATAAGGCCTAAACCCACAGAACAATGGTTAACAAAGTTCCAAATTATATGAACACATTTAACTTCCTGGATGGATCGCAAATCGAAAGAACAAATATAATTCACATTTTCGTACAACGTAGGACAAGTTAACTTCAGAATCAGGGTTCATTTTCAAGCCCACTTGCGTTGCTTGCGATTAGAGTGGGTAGCCAATTGAAACACGTGGTGGTCCGTGGCGTAGTTTTATCACTTATTGTAAAACGTGTTTTGAACTGGCTATTCATCCAAATCGCAAGCAACGCAAGCGGGCTTGAAAATGAGCCCTCAACATACACAAAATGACTAGGCACACACATACATAGCTGCTACCTACCGAGAACGTCTCGACTTAATTCAGGCATTTATTAATGAATCGAAACATACACTAAATATTTTGTTAAAAGGAATAAAGCCAATGGTTTTTAGTGCGTGTTTACAGGCACTGTAAGGGCTGCTTTTCATGAAGGCTTGCGTTTCGTGCTTTGCTTGTGATTGAGATGAGTAGCCAATCGAAACAAGTATTTTATTGCATGTTCTACGTATTACGTAATAAAACACGTGCTACAATTGGCTACTCACTGTAATCGCAAGCAAACCAAGCGAGGCAAGTTTTCTTGAAAATCATCAGCCCTTAGCCATGAACAGAGAAATAAAGAGCAATAGATCTGGATTTCTAGTTTCAAAATGACAGTGCTCTAAAGATGCTAATAACCGGTACATTTACCCTAG
>JAGDQP010041375.1:387-11864 GCA_022664845.1 Lepisma saccharinum | reverse complement strand
GAACCAACATGGTGGACTGCTGTTCTACTAGGTAACTTAGAACTTTGCAGGTGTTCTTATAATAGTTAATTCTGTACACGGTTTAGGAAGTTCTGGATGCCAAATAATCAAAATAACTCCATATGAACAACACACAACGCCATACAACACAAGGAGCTCTTGTAAAGTATTACTGCGATAACTATTGCTGTGAAGTGGGAACTACATTCTTGCGGCTTAGTAATAAGAGTGCATGAGAGCGATGTGCATCGTGTATAATAAAAACACACATACCCTATATACTATTACAATTTTTCAATGAATTTATCAATTTTGTAATAATATATATTAGATATAAGGCCAAGATTTCACATACAAAAATATAAAGCAGAATTTCATATTACGTTACGCACAGAAAATATATTTCCTCTAAACTTAGGTCATCTCACGTAAAGTGAACTAAAAAGCAGCAAATCCTTGCAAAGTGAAATCTTAATTCTAAGTGTCAGTGGTTGATATTTAGAGTGATAATGTATTTTCATAGTTACTAACATTGTGTTTACGAGTCACCATTACATACATATAATGCAAAGGGTGCTATCGTTACAAATTTTTATTGTTCATAAAATAATATGTGCTGAACTACAGGTTAATGTGTACATCACAATAAAAATAAATGGGTTATTTAAGCAAAGTTAAAAATGATAAAATTATTTATCGACTCTAGAGCTATTTGTATTTAACCAGTGGCAGGCAGTTAAACAAATTAAAAATAGTTCAGAAAATTTATCGGTTCCATTTGCCGATACTCCAAAAAGTGTCCGATATCACCGATACCAATATATCGGTACATCCCTTTCGCACACAAATACACTCTTCTTCAATTTCGAGCAGTAAGGTCATGATGTTCAAGAATGCATGACTCGTCAGTTAGCTGCTAAGGACGGCACTTTTACGTATCATTCTGTTTCTCATAATCGCAATTTCCGCTCTATGGAAAAGAAATTAAGGTAGTTCCAGTACTTGTGCGTTATTTCGATCCTACAGATATCTCTGAATTACTAAAACTCGCAAATCTTCCAAATGAATGTTTCAGAAACTCAAGTAACCTACATAGAAGAAATCAAGAATGTATACAATTTCATTTGAGAAAGTTTTTGCTTTTGCAGCAGACACTAGTAGTAATTTCGGTGTAATTGACTGAAACGTAAAAACAGGGTCTTACTAAGCAAACTTGGAAAACTTATATTAGGAGCTGGATGTGCTGCATAATAACATCCAGACAGCTGCTAAATGTCTTCCGATGGATCTTGAAGTTTGCCACTACAAAGTCTACAAGTACTTGAGTACACGACGGATCATAATAGTAATCATTCCAAGACTTGTAATACCGTTGTGACGTAATGCATGCTGTATAGATAAAGCTTTCAAATCGTTGTTTGCAAGTTGGTTTAGTGGATAAGAAGTTGACTTGCTGAGTAGGAGACTTGGGTTCGAATCCCGGTGGGATCAAGTTACCTTAGTTATTTCTGTCAAAAACATTTCTATATGCTCATATGTGATGCGAAGAAAAAACAATGAGAGCCGAAAAGTATTTATTTTTTGCGTTTTTTCTTTTTGTTTTTTTTTTTAATAAAGAACATTTACCGGTAAGTAAAGTTTTCGTTTCTTAAGGATTTGTAAATAGGATGCATTTGTGTTTAGAAAAGTTTAATCTCGTTTTTCTCAAACCCGTTCTCTTCTGTAAATTACAAACAAATTTGCATCACTCAGTGAAATTTTAAGATAATTTTTACGGCATATTATTAGAAATTATATTGTCAATACAGAACCGTCAATAACTCAAATTCCGACAAATGCGCCCTTCTCATTTTCCGCATCACGTGTCTATTATTAAGTTAGTTACCAAGGGTTAGGTTAGGTTAGAGAAATCAGTTTCGTTTTTTTTTTTTTTTTTTTTTTCATTATACGATGGGACGGCATTATAAAAGTACTGACCCGTGAGGTGTTTGATGGGTTGAAATGATACTTTATGTCAATTGAAAAGTACCCACGCATTCTCAGTGATTTTTTTTTTTTCGAGTGCAACTTCTTTATTATTACCGAATTCCTGGCTGACCAACTAGATTGTATGACAGTCTAGGATAAGACGTGTATGATAGGACTATAAGACTGCAGAGTATTTCTTCGACAATTGCGTTGAATACACAAAAAAGTGTTGTCGCCAGACTGATGTTATCAAATAAGTGTCGTAGATCTGTTTAAAAAAAGCACCTGAATGAATGATGTGCATTCTTATTAACGTCCTAAACGAGCTGATGAACTTCCAAGGACGGGACCTACAGTCTTTGATAAAATGGGCTTTGAACCACTTCGTTCAAAAACCCCGGCGAGAATTGAACCTGTGAGTACGCTAACATCTCGGACACCTCTAGGTCGTGCCTGAATGGAGTGATGTAGACGAATAAATTTCTCTCTCTTTTTTTTTCAGTTGTGAAGTTGTGATAGGTTTAAATTAAAATGTGTTATTTGATTAATTGTAAGAAATATGATACATCAGCACATTCTGAACTGGAATACAAGAAAACTTTCTGTTTCTCAGAGCTGAATATCAACATTCCAACAATGTAAATTATCTCACATACAATATCTCTAAAAAGCTAGAGTTGTGTTGTGTGTTACTGGAACAACTGCGTCTGTTGTGCGCACATACAGTCTTATAAATATGTACTGGTTAAAGGTAGAAAAGTTTGTCGTAATGTAGAAAATTTTAAAGCTGTACTAATACTGTAGTTAAAATACACTTTAGCCAAACATGGTCCTAATTTTATGACTACAATATCTCTTGAAACAACTGAAGCTCTTAAAGAAAATTAATCATTCTGAAAAGTTCAAATTAGGAAAATGAATTACTTTGTTTGATCAATGTCTTTTCGAATTATCTACATAATATCTAGGTGTAATAATTTAGAATAATATTTTTCGTAAAGAAAAATGTCATGAAATAAACGGCACGCTGATAAAGATATTGTCAAGAAGTCCGGTAAGGTGTCCCGGGTTTTTAATTTTAGATTCTGGTCACCATAAGCATAAAGGGTAGAAGAAAAGTTTTCCCTGTTTGGAGGGAAAAGGAGCACATGGTGTGAGTGTTGTTAGAAGAATAGCTGGGTGCATAAAATTTGGTCATGCAATATTCAAACCTTTATCTCAGGAATTTATATTTAAAGAGGGCAGCTACTTTTGTGTATACAACCTTTCTATAGGACGTAGATTCTTTCAGGTAAATTTGGATAAATGTTCATTGACTCCCTTGTAAATGTATGTTTTCGGATACACGAGAGCAAAATTTACTTTTAAAAATGTGTGTGTGTGTGAATGTGAATTTTTGTGCTCGCTTACATGGCCACCATTTCCACAATATAATGATGAGAGTGCACGTTAGTCACCCAGCACTAATTTGTTATCTGACACTAATAATTTCCAGTGAATCTTTTTCGACGTTGAAAGAGTTAAACCTCCTTTTATTTTCTCGATATTGTGTAATATTACTATCGTCTGAACTGTAATAGCTCCACGAATCACTAGAGCTATGGCAAAATAATCAAACATGACCAGTATCATCACGATTGAAGTAATTTCGATTAGGTGTCTTCGTCCATCCCCTTCCCTAACTTACTTGCAACTTTTAATACCTCCGTTTATACCCTTGCTTTCCTTTTGTTATAATCGTCACTATTTCATGAAAAGATTCTGAAGTATATCCTAGTTCTCAAAGTGGTTCATAGCTGTGTGTTCTTTTAATATCTGTTTGACAGCTTTCTAATGTTTTACGTTATCTTCGTACCAAAATGAACATTCAAGAAGGAACTTTCTTTGAGAAGGGTGCGTACTCAGACTGAAACCCACTAGCATAAACACACAGTGAAAACTTCCAGAAATGGGTTTCGTGATTTCAATCTGAAAATATTAAGTTTCTTTAAATGATATTGTAGAGCCTGTAAGGGCACATTGGATTCTTCCGTGACTTTGGATTATTAATGTTATTGTGTTCTATTGAGAGGAAGTGAAAGGCCATGTAGATAACGTGAATTTGTATAAAAAAAAACTAGTTCATGGTTTGTAATGAATGTCATTCGCCTGTGTTAGTATTTACATAGGACAACATAAATAGTTTTTACCGCCCATACAATTAATTTTATCTTTAACATAAAAAGCAGATATTTAAAGCGCCCCCTGCTATAGTGAGACCAGAGAAGATGGGTAAATGTTGACACTCGAATCGTGCTCTTCCTTATTGGTCTTGCCAAAATATTGATAGGAGTAATAATTGCCAAGAAGTATAAATCTTTAAAGTAACCAAGACTGATTTTTTGTGCAATTTGTCATGTATAATTGTGTTACTGTGATATTACATCATTAAGTTTTTACTCCTTGTTTGTAGGAGCTATGGAACACATTGAGGCGTTACGAAGGTTGAAGAGAAGCCTAGACGGCTATTTTACGTAAGTAATTGAACTTTTATTTTTAAATTGTACTGGTTGGGAAAGTGTGTGTTTTGTTTCGAGCCGAGATTTTTTTGTAATTTTAAGAAGAGTTTTATATCATCTTATTGCCGTGTATGTTATAAAGTGCAAGAATTGTGTCGTGAAGTTTCATCTCGGTCATAAGTCCCATGACACCCAACATACGGTATGCATATATACACATGCAGCTCCATAAATGTATGACTAAAGAAAGCTTATTGAGTGCAGGTTTGAATTATAGGTGCATAAACTTAAAAGTTGATCACATTGCTAAATACATAACTTGGAGACATTCGAAGAGCGTATTGTAGTATGAAGTATGTATTAAATTTTATTGTGATCGTCTTCAGGTGCCAGTCAGTTTACCACGTGTACATTTTCCTTGATTTATGAACGCTTCGTGGTGTTCGTTTGTCAATAGGTTATTGCCTTCATTAAGTGATATACAAAAAAAAAAGTCATACATATAAACTTCACTATGTAGAAACGTTTTGAAATGGACATCCTGTTTCCTAGCGTTACTTGAACTAAAGGAAATATATACCCAGGCCGTTTGGTCTACTGGCGAAGTTTACAGACTTCAGGTCGGCACTGAGAAAGCTCTCATTTCGAGTCCTTCTGAATTAAGACTTTTCTTCTGTTTTACCAAGTGAATGTCAGGATGGTACCTGAAGCAAGGCCTTGACCAATACCTTCCCCAATCTCATTCTCTGGAAGATTACGTCAAGGGTTCATATCCCAGACTTGTAGCGTGCATAAGCTAAATACTATAAAATCAAAATTACGGATAGCATACCGTGTGCCGGCCGGGTAGCCGTGCGGTCTACGACGGTAGCCCGGCAACTCGAAGGTCCCGGGTTCGAGTCCTGGCATGGGTGTGGATTTTAGTGGCTAAAGGGCGAATCATGACGGGCCGAAGTCCAAAGTTACTAGACGGCTGATCTACGTAAAAGTGGCCCTGATGTCCAAAATTTAGATTGTTATAATTGTGAAATGTCCAGTGGAAGTTTTAGTTTGAAGAGTAAATTTTCCCATAGTAACAAGAAAAAGAGTGTGCTATTAAATTAAATTGTCAGATTTGCTAATACAAACGTGTATAGGTGGGATTGTAGTTTTGCTTTTACAGGTAAAAGTTTGTAGTTTTCGTTTGTCAATCATCTGATTTTCCAGTGACTTCTAAAGTGTGACTGGAGTAGAAATATCAGTTCTAAATATTCAGCGTGCATTTTAAGCTGCAAGTGCGGTAATTGATGAATTAGCTAAGTTTAATTCAATGTATTGCATGCTGTCACACCCGTTACGAAAAACAAGCAAAAGTTTTGCAGAAGTAAGGATTAGTTGGATCTTAATAGATCTATAAAATCAAGAGCTGAATAAATCTTAAATAAAGACTAAATAGCACGTAACGGGTGTGACACGTGTTGCGTAACATGCGTGACACAACCAGCATAATGGGTGTGACAACCCTTTTGGCAAGATGAAATATGAAGTTCACATTAAAGCCATGAGCAAGTTACCCGTTTTTACATCATCTTGGTTATGTGGAAATGTGATTATTTCCTTTATACAGTAATCAGTGATGTACTGTCCGACGACAAATTGTGTATTTGCATTTCTGATGGCTATATTTGAACATCTGAAAGAGAAATCCCAGTGTAGAAATATCTTCCAATATTTCTGACTGTTGCGACAGTGTTCTGACAGGCGACCTCAGTGTTTTTGTGTTGTTTCAAATAATATTTATGCCAAGCTTGGCGTAGCTAAGTCTAACTGAATGGAAGCAAATTGAGCAATTGATTTTTTTAGAAAATGGGGTGGCAACACTGAAGTACTGCACTAATCAAGTCAGTTCTGTCGGTCCTGAGCTAGTTTAGTCAAGAGCGTTCGAACGACACCTCACACCTTATAGTTCCTGAGATTTAATTGCTGGACAAAAACGGACGGACAACATGAGCGGAAATAGAAGGTCCCTTTTGCTATAGCTTTGCTATCAAGGGACCTAAAATGAATAATTATAGTGTCTTACATTCTGCAGAGGCAGTTGTAGAAAAGTGTATTTTTGTGTTAAACATGAAAATTTTATTAACATGTACATATTCAGTACCTTGTTGACATAAGATCCTGGACTATGTCACCCGTTACGTCTTTAAATTGTGAACTTCGGAATATACCAATATATTTTGTAATGATCCTCACATATACTGACTAATAATCTCATCTTTCAATAAAAAAATTGCCATGTCATTTACTTTCTTCAGATTGCAGAACTTTGTACAGGTTTGTTGTAGTGTCACATGATGTGTCCCGAATTTGTCACACCCGTTACAACCAATATAAGGTTTATATTTCTTACTTGTATTGTTTAAATTAAGTAATAAAATTATAGTAGATAGAGCACACGATATATAAATTCAGCTTTAAAGTATAGCTTCTAGAGGTAGGATTAAAATAATACACCTTTAACAGTGTGTGCAAATGTCACACCCGTTACAATTGAATGGTCGTAGACTAGCCCATATAAAAATAATGTTTACCTATCCCTCCTGTTAGTGTCCAAAATTACTTCATTATCCACTGTATTATAATTTAGAAGGGAATATGCTTTGTAATGAGTTTTAACAACGGAGAAATTTCTAAGTATGTTCTTTTCAGGATAAATATAAAATTTACACCAGTTCTGTTTGTTTGTTCCTATTCATATTGATTTTGGTTTTCACTCCATTCCCTTCTCGCTACACCATATTCGTACTTCAGAAACGAAGTCCAGGAAATCAATAACTTAACGGAATATAGTTACGTCGTAATTTATAGTAGTTTGAAGATAAAATACCTTGTGCTTGCAACTGATACAGTGTATCATTTCTTTATTGTGGTTATCATAGTATGAAAGTTAAAATAAACGGGACCAAAGTAAGCAAAGGAATTAAATGTGTATAATGAAAGTCAGTTATCGTGTCGTTGATTATATATTGCTATATCTTTGGTCATTGTGATTCATTTTACGTAAATCTACATTGACGGAAAATGAAATCCCAACAGAAAAGGAATTAATTTAGGTGAATGAAACTTGGACCGTAGATGACATGATTTATTATACAAGTTGTAGGGGTCATAATTCACAGAATACTGAAGGTTAATTTTGGGAATGTTTTGCTGGACTTGCTGCAATTTGATCACTGAAAGTCTGTTATTAAATATATTTCAAATAAGGTATTGGAAAACATTTCTCCCTGATTGATCGGGTGAGAGGTTGAAAGATTGATTTCTTTAATTTAAATCTCAACTTCTTTCTTTGCTTTTTTTAAAAAAAAAAGATTATGATCAAGCTATTCTTCATTTTATTCAAAGATTAATTGTTAATGTTAAGGCAGTAATAATTTGATATGGAATAGATAACTAGAAGGATGACTGAACTTATCGAACCGGAAGTGCTTCTGTAGGTGTAGCTGCAGTTTATCTTGTTCTTATCACAGGACATGAGCAGATATAAAAGCGTAATATAAATCATTGAAACGTAGCATAAATATATTATGTGATTCGAGTAGTCCCATGCATTCTGCATCACTTCAGAATACGTAATAAGAATGATCCAGCTGTGGACAAAAGTATTGTTGCATGTCGTTAAAGAATATTTCTGAAATTTGCGAAGGTGTCCTTCTCGTGTGTGCCATCTAGTAACGAAAATTAAAATAAGGATTGATAGTTCCCATTGCATTACAAAAATATCACTCCGAGATAAAACAAGGGAACTACACAATTTGGTAGATTTTTGGACTTAATATTTTTTTGTCGACCGAAAATTATATTTTTGCAAATAATACCCTCATTTAGATACATATCAGTTCAATATTTTCCTCAAAAGTGCGTCACGTGATTGTGCATGTGTCTGTAAGTCATCACATTTATACGATGTGTAAATATATTTATTTCTGAAATGAGAAAACTCAGTGATAGGCATGCGACAAAACTTTTGCCCTTTGCTGTATTAGAGAATCCATTGACACGTGGAATTTTCAAGTATCTTGTTTAGAGGTGAAATATTCCATTCGTTGCTTTCTTTTGTTGCAGGTACAGACGCGTATTTATATTGATCACCATTGTATTTGGATTAATCCTGTATCTGGGGCCATCGATCCTGCGCTTATTTTCTCCAAGAAAAAGTAATGTTCAGGGTAAGGGACGATTTTTATTTCTGTATAATGGAGCTTGAACTACTGAGAACTGACTTTCTCTTTTCGTTAATTGTCGTTAAATGTATTAAGGTTTTATATCTTGTATTGATTGTAGGTAATTGGGTAGTAAATTTAGTGTAGTACTGGTATGGTATGCTCTTCATGCTGAGACTAATTTTTTATGTACCATTTGTCACAGGAGATTAGATAAAGCATTGCGTAAATAATGATACTTGAATTTACTTTTTTATATACAAGCATCGAAAATGAAGATAATCAAAAATTAGTTTCGGCACTTCATCACTGACCAACGACGCATTGAATCAAATGTAATAGTAACCTCAGGTTTATGCCCCATAGAAATTTGGACTTCACTGTCAGAGGGTGCATTTCAACATAATTCTGAAGCTACTGCATTAACCAGTTTTTGGACCCGGACACTTTGTTTAATGAGAGCAGAGTATTTCACTCTGCCCACCAGTTTAAACTTGTTAGTAAGACGCGGTGGCAGATTTCAAAAGAAAATACTATTTCTTCGCAACTATAATTAATGTGTTGTGTTTTGTTAGCTACGGATACTTCTCTGTGTGCGTCTTCATCTGTAAATGAATAATTCAGCCTAGTCCAGTGGTTAACACCGTGGACGTCGTATCGGCACTGAGGAGGTATGAAGATTTGAGTCCTGTTGCCAGTCATTGTGCCTGAGAATTTCCAAGATCTTCCAGTTTCGCCAGGCAAATGCCCGGATGATAGCTAAACAAAAGCTCCTTGCCGTTTCTTCCGCTTTCCTGCTCCAGGAAGAGTGCTTACTGAGGAACTTCATCCTTCAGACATGTGATGGTTTAGGCTGTAGTTGCCTGTTTCGTTTATAAGAATAAGTTTTTAAAAATGCTAACTGTTCCACACTTTATCTCTTCTACACAACGTGGTGGAAGTCGAGGGGATCCTAATTACTCGTTAACTGTTCACTCTGCCCACTGAACTTAGAACTACTGTGTTAGATATTTACGCACACATACAATTTTATTGTTGCATTTAGTCCTTCATTACTGTATTTGGAGCTTTCACTATTCACTTAAATTAAGGAATGGAACTGTTACACGTCGTGCACTGGATGTGGCCGCGTAACTCGATTGGAACAAACTTCACTTCAATACGCCAGATAGCTGTTAACGTAAAACAACTCGGATGGCTTGATCGAAAAATCAAAACAGTCCTTGGTAATATCATCCTAAATATACCCGGAACATCAAGTGTTGTAGACGTTGAAAAATAGTAGTTCTGAGAAGTAGTAGAGTTTTGAACAAAAGTAGTAGTTCTTACGAAGATCCGGACTTTGACATTTTAGTAAATACTACTGTGTCGTCATGGTGTTCTGTCGAAAGGAGTCTGCATCTTTTGGGCTTTAGAAAATCATCGTAAAATGACCTACAGTGTGAGAAAATAGTTGGGACATGTTAGTTGTATGAAAATATTATAAACATGTTTTCTCGAATGTCACGCGAGTCATTTGTGCAGTGTTACGCATACCATTCTTAAGTATAGATTGAGTTTAATTTGTGTGACTGAATAAGCGTCTGTGACAAAAAACAGTTATATGTTGGAGGGATGACGTCCCTTGTTTATCACTTCTCAGGGAGCAGGGATGATAAAATATAGGCGAAGGCTTATATTGTAGATACCATCTCGGAATTCGCCTGGTGGGACTGAGGAAAACACTGGATATACTCAGTGAAGATGAGCGGGATTCAAACCCGCGCCACCTTCACAGTGCTTATCCGAAGTCAGTGATCGTAACCATTTGACCACTGGGGCTGGGTGTGGTACTTTGAAATAACATTGTGATATATTCGTAGCTTAAACCATTTATATTCCATTACGTGAATAAAAAGTGTTGTGTCTGTTATGGGTTATTTGCCGAAATACGTGAGTGCCATAAATAAATTTCGATGTGTATTAAGAATCCAGTAATAAGGTGATTAGCTGCACAATATACAATCGTACATTAAGTTTTTTCTAGTAAATAATTTAATATGTATATAAAGTATTCGTTTGAAATAATTCTAGGTCCTATTGTAAAAGACGGATTTTTTTAGGTGTGTTCATTACTGCATACATTTCTTTACATTCATTGAAGGGCCTCGTAAGATGTTTGTCAAAGTAACCCAGGCTCACAAAAGGAAAGCAAAACCTAGTCGTATAAGAAGTAAGGTAAAATAATATAACAGGTGCACTCATATCGGCATTCACCTTTTTACCTCGACAGTATCTCTCCCGCATATTGTTAATATATCTCGCATCTCCTGACGGGACCTGACTTCGTTAGAATGTTTCTATTATTGTTGCAACATTGTGTTTAGTGGTCGAAATAGAATCATTAGAAATTTGTAAACTTACCCTAAATTAATACTAGTGTTCAAGGCCGTCATCTAAAAGTTAGTCCATGAAGGAAGTGATTATATTGGCTTTGAAGACTAGAATTGTGTAATGTGTATGTGTAAGATACGAAAGCAAATAGGATATCATATGATGTGTTTGACGAATTGAAGCATCGGAAATATGACACAACAGCAGTAGATAATTAACTTTGTTCAAACCCCACAATGTGCTTTTCAGGTTAAAGAGAAGCAAGGCTTTCGATGCATGGAAATTAACCAAGCGGCCGTAGCTCAGTTGGTAGAGCGTTAGCTTAGCATTCGAAACATTCTGGGGACGATCTGAATTTTTTTTCCAGGGTTTTTCGTCAGTCACACCAGGCAAATGCAAATGCCGAGATGATATTTACGAACTAGGCCGTGGACGA